>JAODVP010093375.1:0-20919 GCA_025400035.1 Tetradonia laticeps
ACTAGTTGGTGACAAAATAAATAATAATTGGAATTGATTTAATTTAATTATAATAGTTTTTAAATAAGATTAAATTTGCTAAAAGGTTGCGCAGGAAAACGGGAAATTTTGAAATAACCATAGCAGATCAAATACTTTAGGAGATGCAAGGGAATGACGCATTCTCCCAAATGCCCCATGCTATGGGAACTTGGGACGGGTAGCGGGTTACTGGACAACACAACTAAATTCGTCTATATTATTGCAATTAAATATTTTTATTGATAAAATAAGCATTGTTGAATAATAAGGAACTGTAATATTGCGATTTTTATTATAGCAAAGTATATAAAAAAATAATATATCAAAAACTCAATAAATAGAACTTCAAAATACATGTGATCGACGCATCTGTAGCGCAGTAGCCCGCTTTCGGCCGGAATGAGAGATGTTAATTTTTATCACTAGATCTTATGAAGGGATGTGATAACACGCTTAAAATCTCTTTAGACAATATCAGGAGACCTGAAACTACATTGGTCATTCAAGATCCATTGCAATAAGTGCGTTATTATTGCGGTAGCAGAATTCTACGTAGAGCAAAAATAATTATTGAGGTTCCGGAATACACGCGCCACTTTTGTTTATTGTCTAACTATTACAATAATTATCCAAATTTCGCACAAATTTCGTATGCCAGCATAAAATACCGTTCTGCACGCCTATGAATTTTCTCAAATCAACCAGATGAAGGAAACATAAGATATACCGACTGCCCCACGTACCCCCTATGTCCGCGTTACCCCATCTTACTCTATACTGAAAATAACAAATAATGCCTTAAAATACAGGTTTTGTATCGTGCAAATTCGAAAATGGTCGGGTACTTTTTTTAAATGAATTTTAATGTTAATGGTCTAAATCAAACTTTGCTGCTTCGACAGAATTGTATTAATTAATTTTTAGCTCTTGAAAAACCGCAATTCTATGTGTCATATAAAAAGAAAATATACTTTTCCTGGAAAATTCATTGCATACTATTATGCTTTGAAAAGGGAAAACTATGGTGCCCCACCCTGCAGATATCCAGAAATAGCTTTCCAAAAGACATAAAGTTTAGCAATAGTTTCACTATTGGGAAACCATATTTTGAGGAGTTAGATTGCCATTTCTCCAATATAATTGAGTTTGGTCCCAAATTGTTCGAAATTTTATATATGTATGTTGAAAACGATGCTTACCGCTTTCTCCGAAATATGCAGGGTTACAAGTAAAATAATAAAATAAATAAAATTTTTCATAAATTAAGTTTTTTGCAATGCCAAAAATTAACTACAACTCTCTCGACACTAAAAACTTTAAAGCAGATTAATGAAATTTCTGAATAATTACGGTTTTTGGAATGCCAAAAATTTACCACCACTCTTTCGAAACTAAAAACTTTAAAGCAGATAAATGAAATTACTCAGAAAATCCAGTTTTTGAAATGCCAAAAATTAATCACAGCTCTTTCGAGACTAAAAGCTTTAAAGCAGATAAATGAAATTTCTCATTAATTACACTTTTTGGAATGCCAAACATTATGCAAAACTCTTTCGAAACTAAAGACTTTAAAACATCAGAACTACTCGATCATTTGTAACTGAAAAATAACTTTTTAGAGAGCTGTATCTCCATTTTTTATATAATGCTTAAAAAACTTAAATACAGTAGAACCCCGCTTAACCGAAACTCCGGTTAACCGAATCGGTTGTGACACAAGCGGAAATATCATTTTTTCTAATTTTTTTAGCTTTTAGTAATTTAATCGCACAGTGTTTTATTTTGCTAGTTAGGTGTTTTTTGTGCTGAGTGTGAAACTTTAAATCAAACTTTAATAATTCTTATGGAGTGGTTAGTCACATATACATAATTAAACAAAACATCCTAAACTCCATAACCACAGCTTAACCGAAAGAAGCACTTATCCGAAACAGCTCTGCCCCCATTAGTTCAGTTAAACGGAATCCTACTGTACTTATTATCCTGACAGTGACAATTTGCAATTGTAGCTATTTTAAATATTTTAGATGTAAGGACATCTGCTTAAATTACATCTACATACTTAAATTACTAGTAAAAATAACATGGTTCTAGAAAATCCACTTTTTATTTTTGTGACTGACTGACTTCTGCTGAGATTTTCAAGAACGTGCAGTTTTTCCAAGAGTATGACAACCTTCTGGTCAGTGAAGTCCCAGCTCCGAGACCTATTTACCGATGGGACTCACGCATGACTGCTCGTTGAACACGAGGACGAAAATTGAGGCGAAGCAGGGAAAATGAGGAAATTTTGTTTTATAGTAACCCGTATGTCTACTACCAGTACATTGTGACCCATGTTCATTTTATTAAATTTTATGTTTTGTTTCTTTTATCTGTTTTTTTTTTAATTTTCTATAAATATCTGTGTTTCTCTTTGTTGGACAGTAGTTGGTAGTGCAGCTACAGTCGGTTTGCATCGGTTGGCAGCAGTACCTATAATGAATTGTATGTTTGCTAGTCACTAAGTACCTAATCAACATCCAAATTCTAGTCAACTAGTAGCTCAGCTAATTTAATCCAAGTGGTCATCTCTTATTTGTGTTTATCTAGTTGGACTCATGGTCATTACTATTATCGCAAATTGCGTTTGTCCAAGCTCTGACGCTGCACATATGTACTCTGGGTGTAATTGTGACTCCCTCCCGCGGTTGGTTGTATAGGTCGTGACTCTAGGCCTAAGTCCTGCTGGCTTTGGATACGAGGTCAACTTTGATTTGCACACCACATCAATTGATTTCAAGCCATATCGGCTTTGATTTTGAGGTTGGGCGCTGTAGCCTTTGGTCGGATGCAGCGGACGGACTGCAGCCGGAAGACGAATATGCGCTAATTTCTAATGTTCGACGTTAGGGTTGGGCGGACTGTGAGCTGCTTGATTAGGAGATGCGAGATGTGGATGAATGGCTTCGGTGAAGCTGTATATGTTTGCGCTGCGCACTGGGACTGGGGCTGTAATATGAGCATCAATTTGTAGACTCCTCTCTATCGTAAATTCGGTGGTGGTCAACGAGGTGTCCTCGATATGCGCCCTGCGCGACGAGGTTATCAGATTCGCGGCTGGGTTTGCCGATTCGACATACTCCAATGGACACTTGGCTGCGTTTTAGGTTCAGTGAACATCAATCCCTTGTCCAGGCAGCAATTATATTGATTTTGATGTGGAACAGTTGAGAATGAACAAAGATTGGGATGAAATCTTCAAAAATAAATTCCGGCGCAGTAGGTTTATAGTTGTGTGTTTGTGTTGGTATAGAATGTCTGAATAGCAGCAGATTGTAATTGAATTTGATGAAGCAGCAAAATGCACCCTCAAACCCTCTATTGATTTGATTTCATCTGCTCTCCTCCTACTTAAGTCTAAAATGCCAGCAGTGCAAGTTTCCAAATTTCCAAGGGTTTCATGACGTTTGCTAATTTTGATTTGTCCTAGTAATTTCGCAAACTAACCCAACAAGAAGTCTACTTAAAATCGATCCGAATATAAATTCTGATAAAGTCTGTGTTTGATTTAGAAATAGTTATATTGGAATATATTGGAATAAGTTTCATGAAATGCGAATGGTTTACTTTTCGAACATCCTGTACACATTACAGTTTAGAAACCAATCATGAATATTCATCGGCACGAGTCATCACTCCGAAACTCACGATTTACTACACTGCTCCAGTTCGCGTTATCAAAGCGCAGCCAAGACCCGAGTGGTAACTGTAAGCAAAACGGCAATCTCATATTCAATTCCACCTCTTTCGGAGCTTCACTACCATATCGGTGGCCTTCATCTCTCATTCCAAGTCGCGTCCCGGGGTCGCGCAGTGTTCCCGCCTGAACCCACATAAATTCCCCGAATTTCCCGATACACAGCCGCCTGAGTGAAACTGTGTACACGGTATTTAAATATATCTGCAGTCAGCGAATCGTTGCGTACGGTCGAACGCGCTCCGCCTTGTTTGCGAGTGGCTGGAGGAAGATTTAACCCTTTAACACTCTGAGAAACAAAGATTCCAACATTTGGTGCCCTTGCTAGGGCTTGAACTTCTAGTCAGCAAGACAATATCGTTATCGTTATTGGAACAAATGGAGAGTCAAAGTTTGCAAAGTTCTGCTAAGACTTTGCAATTTTCTGAGAAGAGAGAAGAAAACAACTTGGGATTGAAGTTGAAAGATTTTATAGGAAAGGTGTTCAGTAGCTTTTTAGAAAAATAAAGAAATGGACTAGAAGTTTACATTAAAATGAAAAATTTAGTACATAAATAAAAAGTCAAAGTGTGCACAGTCCTGCTAATTGTAAGACATTGAAAATTTCCGAGAAGAGAAAAAAAAAACAACTCGGAATTGAAGTTGATTTTGTGGAAAGCTGTTCAGTAGCTTTTTAAAATGTAAAATTTAATATTTTCACAAATAAAAAGTCAAAGTTAACATAGTTTGACACTTTCCAAGAAGAGAAAAGATTTTATAAAAAAAGGTGTTCAGTAGCTCCTTAGAAAAAAAAAGAACTAGGAGTTTTCATTAAAATGTAAAATTTAAAATTTTACATTTTCGTTATTGCACATTCCGAGACTGTCACGCAACGTGGCAGGCTCTGCCATTGTTGTGTCTCATTGTTTCTTTCCACGCGCTGGCAAATTGTTTCCTCTTGCAGTCGGCGGCGGCATTTTGTTTCATTTTGTCGCCGGGCGTATTTTTTCTGTTCCCACACCCGCCTCCTCTGGCGACTCGTGTCGCGCTGATGTTTCGATGCTCAGCTGCTCGCGCCGCTTGAAAAGTGGAACTGACACCCAGCGCGCATTAACACAGGCAAATGCGTCGCCGTCGATTCGTTTGGAACAGTTTAAAATTCGCACAGCGGGCGGCTATGCATGCGAGATTACGTGTGTCGGCGTCTGCGAGGGAGTTGCCGCCGACGTCGACAGACAGGAGTGTCGCAGCGGCGGCGGCGTGACACACGCGGCGTAATTGCGCGACTGTCACGTCCTTCGCAGATTACTATTGGCAACACACTGCCAGAACCACCAAACGCCATCTCCAGCCGACAATGGTAAAATGGGAAAATGGAAATTACGTTTTGAAAGAATACATGAAATTAAGGTTATCTAATAAAAATCCATTCTATGTATTCTAATAATGTTTACTTATAGTGTGGGTAGATTAGGTTTAGTATAAATTACTAAACTACTTTCTGTGTCCGGAGAAAATTAAATTTCCACCGCTATCACACTTTCAGCTTTTGGTTGACAGTGGAGGCGGTGGCGTAGAAGGCAAATAACACTCTTTCCGCTTTTCTAGTATGTAATATCACCTTGCTTGTCATGTAGATACTACACATGTGCATATCCAGTTAAGTGGAAATGCAGAGAATCCTGAAATGCGGTCGAGAGGACGCGCCAAAACGAGCAAAGACAAAATCTTCTAGGACGTTTCGTATTTCCACCTTGGTCCTTCTCTAGAAATTCCAGTTTTCTTAAATTTAATGATTTAGGACAGAGGAATGTTTAATTCATAGTAATTGAGAAGTGTCCCTGGAATTCATAAAACTTTCCAACAATAGTTCGAAAGCAAAGATTTAACGAAAATTCTAGTTGGAATTACGAACTTCTATAGCTCCGAGCTGACTTTTATTTAAAAAAAAAATTGTGTATATAAACTTTAAAATTTACAAACCTGATTTGTGGTTTTTCATGAATAGGGAAAACTTTTACTTTACGTACTTTAAAAATTCAATTATCTTCCCCTACCTACTAATTCTGATATAGTTAGAGGTCAAAGTACGAATAAAAAACAACTTCCAACTCACAAAACACCAAAAACAAGGGGGAATATTGCATAACATTCGCAACATGCAAGAGGGACGAATATTTTAAGGTACAATTTGCAAGGTGCATTTTGATGAGGTCATTATTAATTTAGAATTCATGTTTTGTTTAATTTTTGGCAGGGTAGTTTGTATTGTCGGGAACACTTTTTGGGGAGTATTTGGTGATATAAACACAATTGTCCTATTTGATGCCTACATATTGACGTTCGTAAAAATGGAATAAAAAACGAATAGCGATTCCAGCAGTCTTGAAAGCAAAGGATTTCGGGTTATGTCAAGCATGAAGAGCAGAAAGCAGGCGGAATGAGCTGCGACTACCTGCGAACGCAGGCTCGATGCCTATGGCGATGAATAAAAGTTCATCCTTTCGCGCGCAGGAACAAAATTCCGCAAAGTCTTTCGGCACTTTCCAGCTTCTCGGGCACTTTTCCGAGCGTGCGATTTGTAGAAAACCTTTACCTTCTTTCGGTAAAGTAACAGACTGAAGGCTAACAGCCACTCTCAGGTTGTCAAAAACAGAATTATTTCCAGCAAATTTGTCAGTAAAGATTATATATTAAATCTTACCGAAAATTATATTTATCATTTAAAAATATCCATAGCTTTTGAAGTTTCCTTACAAATTTCATACTCACCATACCTTCTATAGTCAGACCATATTTAAATGAATATGATATATTACAAATTTGTACCTGTTTGAAAACAGATATTTATCTTGTTCGCTATAGTTACTTTTCAACCAATGCAGTCCTTAATAATACGAAAAAGAGGTAGCCGAGACAAAAAGCCCTAATCATTTATTTGTAGTCTCACTATACCTACTTCAGAAGTATTTAATTTTGATGGTAATTATATGTATATTTTATATACAAAATAGAATTTCAAATCTCTCAACTTCTTCTAACTTCTCGATCATGTGAAAGCATGCAAAATTGCAAATATTTTTTGTTGAATTTCTTCTATGTGCGGTTTAAATTTGTAAGCTTCATCTTAATTAAAACCAGATTTACTAGGCTATCCTCTAGGGCGTGTGTGTCTTTGTGACGCAGATTAGCATATTTTAGAATCGGGAACGTCAGTAGAGCAATGGGTCTTTTTGATATAAATTAGCAGGTAAAAAGAAATGAGGCATGCATCTTCAGCAAATCGTTTGCTTACACAAATTCATGAAAGTACAACTTGCAGCAAGCGTTGTAGTCGCGTGGTATAGTTGAAGTGTGGTGGAATAGAATGTGAGCGGTGGAAGCAAAAATTAGGAAGGGTTTGCAATATTAGAATATTTTGAAACTTCCAAATTTTTGTAAGCATAAATTTACAATAATATAGTTGAATTGGTTAATAATATTTATATCTATATTTTGGTTATTCTGTCCAACGTTAAATTTAAAGATACGCTAAAAATTTTATAGTCACATCGATTGTCTTTGGTATATAATATTACAATACCAATGACGGACAATTACCGGATCTTTAAATTTAACAGACATCGTACAGAATACACCAGATTAAAAATCTATTATAGTGAAACCTGTCATAAGCGGACCCTTGTTTAAATAAAAACTGCGGAATGACATTCGACTACAAATAATTTCCGTTATAGTTTTGCTTTTAATCCAAGTATATAGTAACAAATGTAAACTATACTCATGGGACCTTAAAATAATTCCGCTGAAGAGAGTTTTTCGTCTAATAAAGGGTCTAATTATGATGACAGCTTTCCTTCCAACTTCCCAACTCTGTACGGGGTGACGGTTCACAAAAGGTTGGGAAACTCTGCGTTAGCTCATCAACTATCTCGTGTGTGTCAAAAAGCCCCCCCACGTGTACTCACTTTCTTGAAAATTACATTAGGCCTTTAAACGAATTCAAAACGACTGCCGCTGGTCATTTAGACCGTTCGTTGTAACGATACACGAAGGGCCTTGGCCTAGTGCATGTTGTGCACTCGTATATTATCTAAATGTTAGTGTTTTGAGTGTAGATATTCGATTTTACTTGGTAATCAGCATTACCATGAGGAAAGTATTTTATTGTCATTAGAGTCAAATGTAAAGCTCACAAAGCCTTGTAGCCGTAGTCGTCGTTTTCGTTGTCCTTGCCGTTGTTGGTAATGCCTGTAATATAATTCAATAAAGATAAAATCGCGCACGTGAGATCGTGAATCTAATTGGGAAGGCAAAACGGCTGGATTTCCACCTTCACGCACGATTGAAACACACACGAAATACATTAATGCAATCACACAGCTAAGACAATACCGTGTGATACAAAAATTCTTACCTAAACCTATTATTCCGGTTTTTTATTATAGAATATATGTATTAGTTTTAGATAATGTTTAGCATGATAATTTTATCCTAACAATTTGAGAAATGTATAATTATATTTTCTATATGTAACAACATCAGAAGAAAATATTCTGTTACACCTGAACACCTTGTATTGCCTGCTTTCCGGTTTAGCATTTTCCGATAACAACACATTCACGCACTGAGATTTACGAATATCAAAGTGTAGCTTAGCACGGACGGATTTCCGAACACATGGCATATACAACAAGGGTAAAACTCTCCTTGCACACCAGCCCTACCCCATGGCTCACCCTCCTCCACCCACCGCCCTTAAACGCGTCCGGAGCTGATTTTAGCGGTTTGCTCTGCGCTGCTTATTAGCGCTCACTGCGCCTGCTAAAGGATGACATAAAGTTATAATACATGTTTGTATTGTGGTTGGAAAAACGCTGTTCTGCTCTGGGAAAAAATAATCCGCTTTGGTCTGCAAACATGGTGGACCGACGAAAGCTGCTTTATCTTGCAGCATATGTGACCGGCAATACATGAACTAACCTCAATTCTGATTTATTTTTTGCACGAATATGCTATTTGCAAAAAAAGTGGCTAGACTGCTGAATAATCTCCAAAGACATCACTTTCCAATAGTGGTCTCGCCGCTGAAAACTTTCTAAGTTTTTGCGGGCACGCTTATTTTTCGCTGGTGATGATTTAATGTTGCCACCGCTGGTGGCGCTCCGTGCCATCCGCGAACTCGGGCAACTGGGCCAATCGATAATATAGAAGGCAGGCCGCCGCCGGTGACGGTGCTGGCTGTGTATCTGCGCGAACGCGAATCGGCGCCCACGTCGTCGACCCGCGTCGACAACAAACCGGTGAGCGGTGAATACTTTTGTCCGCCGGTCGTTTTTCTGCTCGTAAACACATCGAACGCACTGAAACAATAAACTAATTCATCTGCGCACGTTTCCCTCGTGTTACTATGTAAACACTGCTGTCCTACCTGCATAACCTCTAACTGACAAGTTTTACAAACTTTAATCATGATTAAGAGCAAGAGTAAAGATAGTAAAGTTATGGTTGATTACATCGATAGAATTGGTGAGTTTATGTGATTTAGTATAGTCTTCACTGCTTTGTGTCCCCTAGGCGTATGATTAGTTGTACAGAGTGCGGAGTTACCCATGCTGTGTTTCATTTTTCCCTTTTGGGGGTGGCGGTGGTAGGTGGATGTCGTCGCGCCCCTGTTGTGAAGAAAAATGCCTGCAATTATCCCAATGCCGAATGCGCATTTATACATCGTGGTGTTGACGACGCGAATTTCAATTTGAATTTCTATGGCCGTGCTCTCACTTCCTCGCATTTTTCCTTTTGCGGTGACGTGGCGCGTGATGTCGTCATATAGAGGTATCGTTACATTAGAATATCAATGTGAAATATTAGCTTTGAAAGTGAAAGTTTGTATGAGGGCGGTGAAAATTGAAAATTTAAATTTATTGAAAGAATACTAATGATACGAGTCTAATAAATTCTAAGAAAGTCAACTTTGTAAAATGTGTCAAGTTCGTTGATTACCAACTAAAAGCATTGTAATCAGAGAAGGAATTTCGAAATTTGCTATTTGGAGAGGACGAACATTTTCATGGGTTTTGCTAGGTTAATGTAGTAGGATATAGAAATGAACTCATTGCTTTCATATTTTTATGAAATAAATTAACGGCCGTTCTTATAATAATTATAAAGTCACTTTAATATTACCGTAATCATTGAATTTGACGCTCAAAATTATTATAAAAACGGCCAATCGTATGGCGGATTTCCAAATCTTTAAGTAAAAGAGTTAACACTAAAATTTCAAAATGTTGGATTTTCTGGAGAAAATGAAATGAGCCCACGTTGCTGAAATTTTAACAGTGTGTTAAGTTGTATAACTATATATTTGTAGGTCTCTTGTATTTTAAAGCCATCATTCCCCAATGTTCTTCTACAAAGATGTTAGAATGTAGATGTAGTGAATTATTAAGATGAGCTCAGTCCATTCATATTTCTATTAAATAGTACTGAAATTCTCTGTAAATAATTTAGTGCTAAAATTTCAAAATGCTGGAATTTGTTGTGGAAAATTTGTTGCTGAAATCTAGCAACGTGTTTAACTACAAAACATTTAGCAAACTTTGAATTTTCAGCACTCTTGAACCTTTAAAACCCTCATCCACACAAAAATTCGCGTTCTTCTACGAATATGTTAGAATTTTTCTTCAGATTGCCTACTTTTGAGGATGTATCGTCCCATAAAATGTCATACTTCTAAGACAACAAATTCAACTATAAACTATAAAATTTCAAAAAAAAATTTTAAACTCTTTTCATACTTCTATGAGATTAATCTAGCTGTGAATTTCTGATTCATAAGTAAATGAATTAGTGCGAAAATTTCCAAACGCATGAAAGTTTTTTAGTAAATTATGTAAGCCCACGTACCTCATATTTTATCACCGTGTTAAGGTACAAAACATTTACCAACTCTTTTATCCCTTTAAACCTCTCATCTCTCAATATATCTAATTTATCTATAAAACTTTAAAATTATAAATTATTAGCCCGAAAACACAATTATCCGTGTATCGCGTTCAGGGATTTAATTATGTATCAATCGTATTTGGTATATCTAATTACCCGGCGTCTAGTCAGAAGGCATACATTTTTATTACCGAATTTCATTGGAGCATAAAACAACCTACCAACGTGAAACAAGCTGTACTAAGAGAGCAGTAACAATTCAATATTCTAGTAAGCAAATTAGATATATGTAGGAATACCAAACATCCGTAGGTAGTTTATATACCTTATTATAAGAAGAATTGAAAACAGTAAAATTTATTCCTGCAAATTCATCAACTTCTTGATGATAATATCCATCCCTGATTGTTTCCTTCCTCATGATATGGCAAGTTGCTTGCGACTCTCCGCTCGTCGTTGAAATAAATGCACTTATTCGAATCCCCATATTTCCTGTCTTGGCTCGCTGACAGCCGGCAATTTCTCATTCCGCCTGCAACTGCCTTTAACTGCCTGCAACTGCAGCAGAGTTCACTTGCAGCCGCATGCCCCTTAAACCCCAGCGAACGCGACATTTCAAATCGCAGTTTTGCTCCGACATTTTCTCGTATCTCGCATCGTCTACGCATTGCCTTTCATTGCGCTGCGTCGTCTTGCAGAGTCCTGCATCATCTCCCCTCGAGCAAGTTATCATCAGACTGACAGACCTACATCTACATCTCGCATGCGAGCATATTACAGGCAAACGATGGCGTTTTATAATTTTAATGAATCACTAAGTCCGCACATCCCTACAGTTTGCGAGATGGATGTGCAGCTACTCTAGAAATGAACCCTCGGTGTTATTTGCAGGAGACTAGGATACAGTTTCTGCAGCCATCGTTGCACCCTTACAAATTGTCCGGGGGTGTTTTTCGCTTACTAGTCACTAGTCAAATTAACTGTTGATAAAAAATATTACGATAACAAGTTCCAACAAGTATAATCAAAGTTTTCAAATGGAGTAAATTTAAATTTATTTAGGATCTTTTCACGCTTGATGAGTGACGATAAATCTTTGTTTGAGGAGTAAACTGTATATGTACCTACCTATATATTTTGCTTGTTTGTGTTGGTCCCCTCTTTGCAAGTATAAAGCGAACTTTACTATATTAGAGATCTTAACAAAGATTTTTCCACGACGAAGTAATTTGAGTTTTCTTTGTTTGTTGTTAACATGAAAAAAAGCAGTTTACCGTTGTATAATCCGACATTTTCTTAGTTCTTTTGTTTTCCCCATTTGTCTTCACTTTACATGGCTTAAAATTCAATGCTATTGGCTTCGTTCACCTCGCCAGTTTAAAGTTTTATGACCGCGCACAAATCACACTTTATTACTCTTATGCTTTATTGTTGTTCTTTGCGCGTTCAGCAATGCGGGCTGTTCGCATTCCTCATGAACTTTAGGATTTGGACGTTTTAAATGTTCCGAATGCCCTAGTTACGTGCGGATATAGCGAGCTAAGTTGGCTTAACGCAATTTGTCCAAGGCTCAGATAAACCAAAACGAAGTCGAGTTGTTTAATCCCATAATCTACAAAATTTTAATCTGTAATGTTAAGCACATTTTATTTACAGTTAAATGTAGATATTTATTCCACTCCATCTTTTTTAATGTACGTCTCCTAAGTTAATGTCTACGTTTTTCTTTGTCCATCAGCAGTTGCAGGTTCCATGTTTCCAGGACGCGTAGTTTCGTCCTTTTTCGCTTTTTCATGCTTAATGTTATCTCCGCACTCGTGCTCTTTGGATTTAACTTCCTGAGAGTTACTTTAGATTCTTCGTGACGGTCCTACATTTGTATCTGCGTGTATTTCCTGCTTTTTCCGTATATAACTTGCTGACGCAGGTAAAACTCCTTGTTTTTGAAATTTGCGAATCTTGTCTTAAATGCAATACTTTCTGTTTTAATTAAATAACTATAGCAATATAAGGACATAGTGGTTTTGTCGCATTTCTTTATGTTAGCAAAGCAACAAAAGGGAAAACGGCAGGAAAATCATAAAGTATTAGGTTTTACACGCTCGATTTGCTTGCCAAGGAGGTTCTGGGGTGTTTAAACACAATACAGACAATGTGCTAGCTGCTAGCACAAAGAGGGCGGCAAGGCCACAATGGCGAATGGCAAACAGTGACCTTCCGAGAGTTGCTCGGAGTAACCAATGTTTTCGGTCCAACAACGCCGGAAGACCAGCGGTCACTCAATATAAGACGATACAAAACACAAGGGTGGCTAATACCAAACACGCCGCCGGGGCTTAATTTAATAAAGCTACATATTTCACTGATGCGTTTGTGTCCTTTCAATTCCAGAAATGTGACCCATAGTTACTGCGGAAGCAGAAAGAGGAAGAAATCAAAACTTACGGGGGCATTACTCAAGTACATCTACTAAAATCTTTTATTAAGGCTTAGTACGAACTAGTAGGATATATCAGAATTGTTATGGTGAAATGGTGAAATAAAATTGTTAAGATGCAGCATCCTGGCTGGTGTGCTGGTTAGCAAACAGAGGGGAACAGGATGAGTCTTCTAAGACGGAAACTAATTGTTATATATTGCAATCTGGGTGCTTTGCACATGCAGAAAGAGAGAAGGGTCGTTTGCGGAATGGGGTTGCCGACCATTAACGCCGTCAGAGTATCTTTTCCGTCAGATAACTAACCAACAAATTGTTACCCACGGTGATATTTCTTGTCTTCTCGTCTTCCTTGCTGCATTTTTTTGATAGAATGTTTAGATTTGTCATTGCTGTTAGGGATTTGTTAAAAATTAATATACCAAGGGAGGAATGCAAGGGTATTTATCGCTAAGCAACGTAGATACCACTCATTTAATGAGAATTGCGTGGACATGAAAAGCTTATAAAGGACATACCTGTTCACTGAGCCGGATGACGAATCAAAAAGCAATTAGCAATTAGGAGTAAGGTTGTCTTTGATTTTGATACTGGGGAGAAAAAGGGGAGACGTTAATAAATCCTTAAGTTCTTCAGTTCCTCAGTTTTTTACAATATAAGCAAGTACTTCTAAAATTCCGCAAGTCTTTTACCTTTTACCTATCAAATGCCGACTAATTTAATCTAAAATTTCAATAGTCACAAAGAATTTAATTACCTACGTAAATCATCTAATGTTTTGTATCAATTATATTGAATTTATCTGTACACTGTCGTTTCAAAGATAAATATTTCGAAACGATGTCTCAACAGCAGACAGGGAGGATTAGAGAGAAAACTTCTGGAAAAACGAACGAAATTGCTCGTCCCGGAAGCGGCTTATTGTCATTAACATTTTTCGACAAACTTTTAAGTGGCGGAACGACGAGAATGATGAAGCCGCACGTTGTTCGCGACAAACTTTACCATCCAGTCGGAATGATTGCCATTAATCACGGTGGCGTTTATCAGAATAAAACAAAACATTTGTTTGCCACATGCTACAATTCCACGTGAAAAATTACAGTATGAAAATGTGTTTCATAAAGTAAACGAATAAGGATATTTGAAAAGTTGATAAATCTTGTCAAGTTTTCGAGTTTGAGAAGTGTGGGGATGTTATTGAAGTCCCTGTATAGCAATGTCTCTTTTTGCACGTTGGTAGCAGTCGAAATCTTCTTACAACTTCCTAATAACTTTATACTTTTCAGGCTTACGCGAGTATTTTGTATCTTTCCATCTTTATATTTAGCTTACACATTTCGGGATTTTTCCAACTTTGCCGAAGTTGCGTTCGGAAAGTCGTTGGGGAAGTTGTAAAATATCGCAAAATGTTTTGCCTGAAAAGTGGAAACTTTCTTGAAGTAAGATTGTACTTTCTGTTTCTAATCATTTTAACTTGTATGGTCAAGAATGATGAGCAAATTACGAAATTTTGATTGTTCGTGATTTTTTAATAAATAAAGGATTTTAATTAGAAGTGCATAAAAGAAAAGCATAAAAGGTTTTCTAAAATATTTGGAATTATGCAAACATACCAGGAAGACACACTTTTCTAATTGGCCAATACGAACATCTATGTCCATGCCATGCCTTTCTATAAATCTGATAATTGCAGCCTAACTTTTGAAGTAAATAGACGTATTATTAGATTACAAAGGGGATAAATGTAAAATACCAAATGTAACAAAATTAGGGGGTACGGTTTGGTATTGGAGCTGAAAAGCTATCCTTGAAATCCAAACGAAAATTATACCATTTCATAGTTGAAAGTTCAAAGAATTCATTACGCGCAATTAGAATACCAACTCCGCGCGTGGTGGTAGAGGATGCACCTTAATTTTGATGCTAATTTGCGGCATATTAAGATTCGTAATTGCTATAACTCTTGACTCAGTGACTCAGACAAGTTACGATTTTCGGGTAAATTTTAAACGATAGCTCTCGTTTGAAATAATGATTGTGACTATTCTAAGGTGTTAGAAAGATAAAAATTAAGAAATTTTTTGCAGCACGTAGTGTAACTCTAGATTTACCAGACACGAAATGAATTTGAGAATTAATTTCATAATGCAGATTACATAGAGAAGTACATAGCAGTTTTTGAAGATTTGGTGAACGTTTGAAGTGAAATTTTTACTGTGTCGTCGGAAAATAAATAGTAAATCATTTATATTAACTGTAAATATGCACTTATTGAAATTCCCATATGTATATCAAAGGAATTACGGATTTTAAAGCTAAAAGTTAGGTTTTGTATAAAACTATAGAAATTAATTGCAGTGATACCTGCTAACTCGGGTTTTGCATTGTAAGTTCGAATCAATCAACTACACAAACTTAAATTATACAACTGGATAGCTAAAAGATCTAAGAATTCTTTACGATAAATGAGAACCGGGATACATCTCGCAAAATAGGGCGGGGGGGGGGGGGGTTAACGCCACCGTTTTGCTGATATATTAGGGAAGTAATCTATGTAACAAACTCAATGGATACAGTTTGGCACTACCTAATGGGGCCACATCAGGGCGGTTGCCATGTACGTTGTATCCGCCATTTGCATCGATCGATACCACATGATAACTGAAGGTGTAAAGAATCAATTACGCGCAATTAACTAAGCACGCGTAGGAAGACGCACCGCAATCCAGGTTATTTTGCATCATTAGAAATTTGCATTCAGCATTTGATCCCGACAACGTACGGCATTCGTTAAAGTTTTAATCGACAGTTCTCATTAAAATCTAACACATCTATGTTAAATACTAGAAGACTTGGCTACGCTTCGCTGTAGCTCAAATATTGCCGTCTTTTTCTTTCATCCCTCTACCAGCTCTCATTCTCCCTCTTCTATTATCGTCCATCCCTTGCTCCCTTTTACACAATCACACTGCCCTCTACACCGACGTCCCTTACAGGGTCCACTCAAGAAGTAGAGATCTTTCTCCCCCTCCCTCCCTCTATATCCCTCCCAGTTCTCTTAAAACTGACTAATTGCAAATATAATATCCAAGATTGCTGTGATGATGCTTTGTTCATTTTATTTGCTTACAAATTGACATCACAAATCATTATATTCTGTGGATCAGTTGTAAACGTGAATTCAAAGCATTAAGTTAATGATAATAATGCGAAGCGAAAACGACACATCAAGAAAAAAAACATTCTATAATTTTTAGGATTAGAAAAAATTATATCAGATTAAAAAACCTAAAAACAAAGTTTTTATGAGTGTATCTAAAAAGATGAAAATAAAGTAGTCTATGTATCTATCACTCACATTAAAAACGAGGTGAACCCGCCATAACTTATTAAGGGTACCCGTAGTGTATTGATGCGCACCACGTTTTTAATGCGAGTGATGCATACATAGAAGTTGACTACTTTATTTAAACCTGTGTGGAAAGGAAGCTATCCTTTCTCACCTTTTGAAACTCATCAAAAACCAATTTAAAAGCATTTTCGATGTCATTTCGATATACATGCATATAATCCTCCTTCACTACTTAATTGTTTGATCATTTCAAGCATTTGAATTACTTTCTTTGCTGCACCCAGAATGAAATTCAACTGCGACAGGACATTAACCATAGTCGTAGTTGTAGCACTAGAAATAGGGTTGATCGCGTGACAAATGTGCCTTACACGCTTCGATTATTACCTCCACCAATAGGTCCGGTAGTTTAATGCATGCAGTTTCTACGTTTCTTTTCCATTTTAGTCATTTTGCCATTTTTCCTTTTTCTTGGTATTCCATTGCGTGCGGCTTACCATGGCGCCAGTGTTTACTTATAAACACAATGTGCATACAATTTACGCCCTACAAATTCACTCATTCACTCAGTCACTCATTGTCGCTTGGCTTTGTATGAATTTTGCTATGCTTTCACTACCTCCTAGCTATGTATATATACACACAATACATTTATGCTGGTTATTTTTATCAGTTTTCATTCCTTCCAAGCGCTTTCCATTTTTTGTCGTCAATTGTTGACATGCTCCACCTTTGTCTAACATACTAAGCTTGACTGTATACATGTACCGCGCAATATCAGCATCGTCATCGTCGCGACGCTGCAAAATTCAATATATGTCGATCATAATCGTAAGTACATAAATATATAACGCGACTGGGATTTTGTATTTTATAGTAAACATAAATTTTTTTTTTTTTGCTGGTTTTTATTAATAAATGTTTTGCAAATATTTATACACCAGTCTAGATATAAATAATTTTGTTTGCATAGAAAAACATTAAAAATTTTATATTTCATACTTATCTGGCATTAATTAACGTTGGTTTATAAAATGTTTTATCGTTAAAAATGTTCCACTGCCAATCAAAGTTGATGTAATTACATTTTTCATCGTTAACCAACAGTATCAGCATATAAATAATGCAAAAAAGATTGGTAACCGTTGAATGATGTTTTAAAAACGTATAATACAACCAACCAAATATGTTTTATCTAAATTAAATTTTAAATCAAAAATAAATATTTTGTTTTTGGTCACTTACAAAAATGTCTAATTCCTATTGCAATATGAAGCAAAATGCGGCACTAGGGACGGTATCGAAAAATTCCTGAATATAAATTGGAAAATATAAATATTCCCACCTAGGAATTTAATTTGCATTTACACCTGCGCATTTAATAATCCTCAAACTTCTGTCCTACTGAAATAAAACAACAATAAAAGTAAAAAAAATGCAATACCTACAGTTAGATCCCGGCATATTTATTAAATTAAATTCCTTGTGCATGGTCGAGATCAAGTGTTTACTAGGTGAGACAACCGAGTGCAATTTACTGCTTGGTTATTCCCACTAATATGGTCACTGTTTACATCATCAAAATTGAATTGACAGTTGAAGAATAAAAACATAAAAACACAAAAATGCCAGTGCGCCAGTGCGGAAATTAATCAAATGACCAGTCGTGACCAGCGCGGTTGACACGAAAATATGTAAAATGTGTGGGGAACAGGTGAACGTAAAATGTTAAATGTTCCTATGTACTATAGGAAAATAGAGACCATGGTATACAAGAAATCCACAGAGCGATCCACGAAATAAACCTATATTGTCACACGGTAAATATTTGGATATATAGAATGAATAACATGACAATGAACAGAATGTATGACCATGTACTTGGCAAAGCAATTTGTTATGTTTTAATCGATTCGATCGGAATCGGCCTCGTTGGGTGTTGGGGGTGGCAGCAGCGGCGCTCATGCCATTACACAGCTTATAATGACGACACAACAAGTTGCTACACAAAATTACACGCGAGCAAGTAATGCGCATCGAATAACGCATGAATAAAGCATCCGACTGTGTCGCATTGCCTCGCTAATGGAACTTTTATTACCCCTATTCATCTATTTCTACACACAATCAAAAATACTCACACCTTGACTTCCTACGTCTGCCCGAACCAAACCTAGTTTATATATTCCTACTGGGAAATATAATGATTTGTAAATTTGAATGCAAATCCAGAATTATATTTTGTTACCTATACCCATCATAAATTAGAATGTTTGCCTCAATGTATCCCAGTTCACATTCTATGCTCGAGTCGCAATAACTTGCAACTGAAGCTCAGCTTGAGATGATTCGATATTGCATAATCCAATGCAAGCGCGCACAAATCTTGCATAAAATTGAATTGGCCTGAATCGGACGAAATTGATGGCAAATTGAATATTGGAAAATATACTTATACCGAGAAACTACAAATCCGTCAGGTTTACGAGCGGGTTTATTCATTTTCGGGCCTGCCTTTATTTTTTGCGCGGCGATTAATGAAAACATGATTTATTCAAAATCGGCGCCGCTTTCATCAATAAATTAAACTGTCGCAAAAGGCAAATTACCGCTGTCAGCCTGCATATTTATGAAAACGACACGCAGCAACGTCAAAACAGCCCCGGTGCGTATGTGAGCGATGTTGATGCTCATCTTGTTTGCTCTCGCGACAAATTCCAAATTTGAATATCGCTAAATGGGAATAATGTAAATGCGCGTCGGGGATTTTGTTTACAATTGACTGGCTTTGGATTAAACACAAAATAACATCGGCGAAAAACTCTGGACGTTGCTAAAACTCGTGTCAGTTTTTTCTCTTCAAAGCTTTTCTATGCAAAACCGCATTTTTATATGCTGATGATTTGTTTTTATACAATTTTTGTACGCAATTAGAAAACAGCATAAAGTAGAGATACAAAGTTTTGTAGGATTTTAGTTGCATACAACACTTGTTGTAACTACAGTAACAATTACTGCTGCTAATCCCGGCTGTCTGTTTTGTTTTCTTATTCCCATTCGCACGTGCTGAATACATATTTGCAATGCTGATATGCTGATTTGGATACTGAAAGTTATAATGTGAATTGTGGCATATTTTGACAAATATTATCTTTTTGTGATGGCATTGCATTAGCGTATATTACAATATCGTTTATTACAAAGTAAAAATACAGTGCATTTAAATCGTTTTATTGTTATTTCTGCCAATGTATGTATGTTCACATTCATACTTATGTGTATACTGAAATTTGCAAATATATGCATGGGAAAAATATAATTAATAAAATTTGGTATCGTCATATAGATATCGCAATAAAAACAACTTTATATTAAATAATTTGTAGAAGATTTTGGAAACAGGTAAGTTCCAAAAGTAAGAATTCCAATTATACAGAAAAGATTGGAGCAATCGAATTTCTGTAACTAGAATTGTTTCCAAATCTTCTACGAATTATTGAATATGTTACTGCCACTTGCGATTGCACTAATGTGCTGTGAATTCAAATTGTTAGATTAGAAATAAGTGATGGTCTAAGTGGTAGATAAAATCAAACGCGAACTGATTTGGGTTCTAGTACCGACCGCTGCAGATCATGGACGGTTACGACATTTCAAGATAAACAGAACCAGAACTTCACGGACAGTTTAGAAACCTGCTAGATGTGCAGTGTTTTTGTGGTGGTCGTATAGGCAAGATACGACACCACATTTATTGGAGCCTAATAGACGCTTTATCTGCTTTACCTGCCTGGCATATATGCTAAGTTCCTAAACTGTCCGTACACATCTGGTTTGTTTATCATTTTATTTCTTACTATTGCGACTCTTGGAACAATTTTTACGATTTCACTACTTCTACTCTCGCAAGAACTTACACTTTTTATAAAGTATTTGTAGGAGTTTCATTCATAAATTTTTGTTTTGTTAAAACTATAGCAGACTGGGAAATTTTTGCGTGAACGATATAAGCGTGGTTGGACTGTTTAGTTGAAATAAATAATCACTTAAAAGATGTTCTTTTAGTTTTTATTTTGCATTCTACGCGTTCATTCCTTGTAAGTTGTTCTTCGCATAGTATTAGACAACAAGTTATATTTCCAAATTGTTAGTAAAAAATTTATATAGAATATATAATAATAAAATATCTAATAAATAGGGATTTTGGTGATATTACACTGTTTGTGCATTTTTTAAAACGTTTTTTGACATTATTTTAAATGGCGCATTTTTTGAGAAATTGTATTTACAGTGTTTTTTGAACTTTTCGTTTTATTTTTCTTGCATTCTTTGCATTTTTCAGGATTGATGCGATTTGTTTCTTAGCCGGCTTAAAGTTTTATTTTAAAGGAAACTTGGTATTTCTCTTACATTTTTTGAATTTTAGGTCTTTTGAAGATT
>JAODVP010093387.1:0-11756 GCA_025400035.1 Tetradonia laticeps
ATATTGCTTGAAAGATTTTCGAACCGACGACAAAACTTATGCCGGTCACTGTACAAAATTGCACCAATTACACATAAATTGCACAATTTCCACAATCGCACATATTTTTTACATTTCAAGTTCAGGACAACTTATCCACAGATTATACGTAACCTTAGAATAATATCATATATCACAGTGGTATAGCGCTTATAAGTAATAAGTAGGTATAATCCTACAGACTTAAACTAGACAGAGCGGTTATTAAAATTTATATAAATTAAGTGGTTATAAATTATGTCTTAAATAGTACCGGTGTAGTTGTAAACACATTAACTTGTTATAAAGTATCTTGTACTGCATAGCTGATAATTATAATTTGGTAAATTGAATTTCCGTCATATTTTAGACTTCGAACTATAGTTTAAATATGCTGATACAAATAAATCGTATTAGAATGCTGTGTTTTATTTATTATTTAGTGTTACGTAACACTAGTCTTCCGAAGGTCCGGATGTTCTGGATTTTTTCTACGTTTTGCATAAACAACCTTGAAGGATGAACCAGTAGTCAGAGAAGTCTTGTAACATTTAATCTAACCTATAGAACTGTTGCTTCATCGAACTTTTAATCGATGTTTTAATAAAAATAGTCATTAAATGTTAATACTTCCCTTCAAATTCTTTCTTATTTATTTGCCCGTAAAATGAACAAAGTGGCAACATACTTTAACATAAGTTTATACAACTATACGAACTTTATACAAATATGAATAATATTGTATATATACATGCTAAACATAAAATTCAAATAGTCTCAACGGCACGACCGGCCTTGCCTGCGGGTATCGATTTCGTAAACTAAAAATTGGTAATACCCTGCTCTCATAATACTGCCTTGTATCGCACCTGCATGTGTGAAGTGGATCTTGTCGTACCTACTGTACATCTTCACTTGGTTGGCAAGTACAGCAACAAAACGAGAGATTTTCGGCTGGTCCACCATTTTGTAGGTATGTGTACGTGACAAGAAATGTGTGTCGATTGTGGAGTGTGAAATTCGCTTGCGTGCGTGTGCGTGTTGATTCCGAACATGTGGGGAGCTCTATAATTTCTGGGTATAAATAGTTGATGCATCGTGACGACCATCATCAGTTCAATTTTACGAACTAGTGCAAAAATAAGCAGAATGTTCAAATTTGTAAGTCACGATTTAAAAGAATAAACAAATTATACGAAATTATTGTAGATAAGAACCAACCACATAATTTGTACAACAAATTTTATTTCAGATATTATGTGTTATCGTTGCGGTAGTTAGCGCTGATGTTTCCCACATAGTACAAAAGCATCAAACTGGTTCGGAGGCATCTGCAAATATTCTCCGTGCTGAAAACGACATTCAACCTGATGGTAGCTATAACTGGGCGTAAGTATCTGTTATAAAACGACTATTTTCTTTCATAATTATATAATGTTTTTAATATATTTTTGGTACAAAAATAGGTACGAAACTGATAATGGGATTCAAGCACAAGAAGCTGCTCAAATTAGACAAGTAGGTCCGGAAGATGTTACCAAGAATGCACAAGGTTCATTCTCGTGGACTTCTCCTGAAGGTGAAAACATTCAGATCTCCTATCTTGCTGATGAGAATGGTTATCAACCTCAGGGTTCCCTTCCGACACCACCACCAATTCCAGTTGCCATACAAAAAGCTTTAGAATGGATCGCTGCACATCCTCAATCTCAGGAACCTGCCAAACATTTTTAATTTTGGAAATACTTCAATAATACAACAGAAAAAAAGATTACAAAACATACATAAACACTTACACTCCACTGCCACATGAAACTTACTTTTTTAGAAGTTAATATTATGTAAAAATACTGTATATAAATAAAATATGTGAATAATTAATTATTACTTGCACTAGGTATTATTTAATAATTTTATATTAAAAGTTCAATGGTTGCCTAATTATAATAGTGGCTACTGCTGAGATCTGGTGAATGTGAAGATCAAGTGACATTTATGCTATGAAGAACATCAATTTGCTGTCATGGTTGGAATTATCAGTATATCGACAGGTAAAGATTTTGAAATTTTTGTGATTCAGTCAGTGCATGAGAATGTATTTTAAAATATTAAATTCTAAGTAAGCTATAAAGCATATTTAAATTTTCTAATGGCTAGGTTTCTACAACTTTCGTCGCCTATTTTTTGAATCAGTTTTAGTCTGTACGTATATAAACAATAGACTACAACATCAATTCACTATTTATAAGTTTCTAGAAGTGTTTCAAAACTATCCCCAGTGGCATTCGCAATAACAATCAGTCAGGATGCGCTATAACCGTTTGCGTAGGTCGTGAATAGCATTCGATTGCCACGCACATGCGCCAACATAACTTCAAAGACAACAAACAATAAATCACGGTGCATTTTATGAAATTGCATGTGTTGCTTCATTCAACATCACATCATTAACTCACTTCGACTAATCAATGTTACGGAGTTGAATAATATATGATTCAATTATTATACGCATCTTTTATTCATAAAGTACTACATTTAAGTGCATAATTTAAGTTAGGTATCAGCTATACTTCACATGTATTTATGAATGAGGCATAGGATATCTGTATATCTAGAAATATTAGAATAAGTTAGTTATAAGAATGTTGGTATAGAGTATCAAACTACAATAAGTTATAGATATAATATTATAATTCATAGTAGCTTAGTCAAATAAACAGGAACGTTAACATCCCATTCAACATAATGTCTTGTATATAAAATGTACAAATCGGACATATAAGGCTTGCAATCTAATTACAAACGAATGATTTTGTATTATTTGTTTTAGTTTTTTTCTATGTAACCTGCATGAATGTGCGTATTAGTGCCACGTTACTGAATGTGCAATCACATACGAACGTTGCAGTCGCTTATTTAATAAGTTATTGGTTTGCTGCGAGTCACGATTCCGATTTGCTAAATGCCAATGCTAAGGTATGTCCGCACATGCTCAACACTCATCCCTATGTGAACAGACATGAGCACTCTGATTGCAAAAACGTTTGCTTTGTTTCAATTTTTATTTACACGTCAGGTAATATGTCAGCATTGATAAATTAATAACGTGGATAATAATTATTATCTGTATACATAAATATAACGCATTTGTTACTGGTCATATTTGCTGAATTTTCATTCATTGACTAGGAGTCAATATGCGTGATATTCTACTACTTATAGCAATCACTACACAATTAAAATAGGAAAATTATTTTTTATATACAATTTTAATATTAATACCGGTATAGCAAGAAATCCAGGAACAAATGTGTTCTTGTCCTTACCGTCGTATAATAATTTGTTGAATAGCTTGTAGTTTTTTGTAATTGACAGATAGAACAAATATAATTATTTTTTAACTATGATATTGTATTTGCTTGATACACTACGCTATTCTATATTCACAACCTGTAGAGATAGTAGTAGAAGGATCGTTTTCTATAATCTACAATTAAATCGCATCCCATAAAATATCGGTGCGCCTGTTTTGTTGTTGTCTTGAGAGTGCTAGAGCTTGTGAGAGGACGCCGTGCGCATTGTTTTATTGTGGCCGGCAATATATTGTGCGCGCAATGTTGTAATCGCACAATATGCATTATCCACAGCGCGCGATTTGTGTGAGGATAAGCGACAGATGCATTACGGTTTGCATGCGTTCGAGCCGCTCCTGAGGGGGATCTCCAATAATTGACAATATAAATACGACGCCGCGTCTGAGTCCCATACCTTTACTATTCTCACCTGCATGTGATTGTTTTGATGCAGTATAGTCATACAACATAACATAGAATCAAAATCATTTTACGAAGACGTACCATAGTGATTCTTCACTAGTTGTGTTCAATATGATTCTCTTTCAAGTAATTAATTAAATATATGGTGATTACGTGATCTGACTAAGAAGCAGTAATAACGGATATCGCGCAATTTTGATTGCAGGTGAGTGCATTGTTTCTCGGACTGATGGCTGTTTCGGATGCTGTTCCGGTGCCGCAACAAACTCCTGAGCCCATCAAGATCATCAGTCAGACTAATGACTTACAACCGGATGGTGCTTATGAATGGAGGTATGTTGTTATCCTAATCATATAAAACTTCAATAGTTTATCTGTTAATAAATCTTAACATTGTTTATGTAGATTACTGGAACCACATTTCACTACGTCTATTTATGTTAATTTGTTACACTAATTATAAATGTGCATCGCGTGCAAAATGTAATAATGTACATACACACTGCAATGATTAGCTGATTCCTTAGCATAATCAGCTAATCATTTGTTTTTCTCTTGAATTTATTATTAACAATTTTCCGCGAGAGATGTTACTATATGCAAAATTTGTCCTAGTTTTGAGAGTGCAAATAGTATAAAGGCTCAAGAAACTGGGTCAGTGAAACAGAGCAATGATCCCGAAAATCCAACAGTCATTGTCGCACAAGGTTCGTATTCGTACACCGATCCAGATGGGAATCAAATCTCCGTAACATACACGGCCGATGATGAAGGTGGATTTAAGCCGCAGGGTGCACACTTCCCAACGCCTCCACCAATTCCGGCTAATATTCAGAAAGCATTAGATTGGATTGCATCGCAGCCCTCCACGACTGAACGTGCAGGCAAGCGTAAATAAGGTGGATCAGCGTGGACTGGACTTGATGATTACTTGAAAATCGTGTATGCTTCTGGTGATTGCACATGAACAAACAACAAAATAGCACTTATGAAATAAGAATAATAATATGTACAACATAATAAGAAGAATAAATAAAGGATAAGCCTTTAAAGTTAAGCAAGATTTTTCAACGTAAATACCTAGTACAGAAGCTAGTTACCTGTGTATTAAACTGAAGAATATTTAATTTAGAATTAAGAAATAACCTATCATTGATAAAGAAAGAGAGTGTCCAAAAGTGATCCGCCGACTTATCACTTCCCAACACTTGTCTTTCTTTGTATATCTCCTAGATTTAGATTATAATTGTATATTAAGTATCAGTTAGATTATCAAGTAGATGGTGTTTTGGATCAGTGAGTCATAATTATTCAGACTAAATGATTACGTTTTATACAATTACTATAGATATCTGATTGGACATTGTCCATTTTAACCGTACTTTATACAATCTTAATGTAAATTGCGTAAGACTCCGCCCTCTTATTTCACTTCACGCCGCGAAGAGTATTGAACAACATGTATATATGACTGCATCCAAGCAACCCTGGCGTGCACCAACGAGACGTGGAGAAATACAGATGGATGATATTGCTGTATGCTTCACGCGCGTTTGAATGTGCGAACTTTGCTATTCCTTTAGGCTCAGTGTTTCGCTTTTTACGGAAAACAAAAAAGCAATTAACTTATGAAAAGATATGAATCTATATTGCTGAAAAAAGATAAAATATTAGAGGTACGTCTTAAACTTATTGCAATTCGATTGGTTGTTCGACACACACCTAATTATTCGCTGATCACGTCTACTCTTGAATGCTACGCATTTTACATTAGAAATTCCGAAACTTTAACAACTTTTTTGGGGAAAAATGAACGTCTCAACTGGAATATTTCAAGATGTATTATTATATATTATTATGAATGTTTTAAAATCCATTATAACAACTTTTCCTTCTTCTAATTTATTTATAAAATATTTATATTGAATCGTGCAAATCTGCCACTTTAAAGCTATAAAGCAGATCACTATTTGTTAAAGAGAGGTCCGGGGCGAAGGATCCACTTTTTCCTTGCGAGCTTGTAGCAGGGATGAGCGCTATTAATCGAGTGACCCCTTATTTTATTCTCGATTAATTGGTATATACTTGTTATTTCACAAATTGGTTAAATCGTTGAAGGTTATTTTTATTTCATCGGCTAAAAGGTATGATCACTATGCCATATCACGAATTCAATACTGCAACTATTCATGTCACACGAAACATAAAAGTCATTAAAATAAGAAGAATGTACGCATGAATGATGAAATCAAAAAAAAAAATTCGCTCCCTTATATACAGCTACTAAAAAATAGTAGTAGCAAGTATATTTGAGATATTAGGTTATATTTGGTCATATAATATTTTAAAACAATACCTTAGGCTGCATAAAACCTCCATCAATTCTAACGAAATTAGCAGTATAAACAAAATGCGTGACGACATAGACTGGATCAGAATGTTTGTAAGCTAACTCTGTGATCACCTTTATAAAGCAAAGCGTGACGAATATTATTTTGTTATTATGATAAACATTTTAAGATAATATCAATTGTATACAAGGTGTATATCTATAGCCTCCGAATGCACCTTGCGAAGTTGTTCCATTTTGTTGTTGTGTTAAGGTGCAATTTTACTTGAAAAAAATTGCAATATCTCAGTAACGAGCCGCCTGAGAATATCCAAGATCAACCCCTGAAAGATTGTCGGTGGAATTCCGTTTCCATCATCTTTTGCATTGAAACTCTTTTAAACATAGTTTTGCACATAAAGATAGTGTAATAATTCCGCACGGAATTATACTCTTATATCAAAATACTCACAAGGAATTTGCCTAATCAACTTCTTAAAGTTTGTGGCTGAAGTTCTGGTTCAATAAAATTTGTTACTACAACAGAACAACGAAAACCAATAACTCCTTTTTTGCGTTTAACTTAACAACCTCTGCAAGTTTGTTGGCACAGTTTTGACTCGCCATGTATAAACCAAGAAAACGTTACTAAAATCCTTCTTAGTTTCAATACCCCAACGCGGAAAGTTAAGCTCATTTTGATAACCGAACGATTATTATGACTTCTGCAAAAAAAAAAAACGGTTAATGGCCAGATTAATTAAGATATGTTTCAATAACCGCCCATACATGCAAATATACCTATGAATTTTTTCAGACAAAAGATATAAAACATACTGCGAGTGGGCCGTGTTCCCCCGTTTTACTCTATAAGGTGAGTCACAATAATACCAACAAACTACAAGAGGTTTGTCAGGGGTGATTTTTGAGTATTTTGATATCAGGAAGATATGCTCTCCGATGGTTTGTTACGGAGTTATTGAACTTACTTGTCGTGTTGAATTGCACTCTGGAGATGGGTTACCGAGTTATTGCAATTTTTTTGGGTAGAATTGTGCAATTACAGAACAACAAAGCGGAGTAACTCCGCAAGGAACCATCGAACAATACAGTCCTGATATAAAAATATTCGGAAAGTAGAGTTCTCCGGTACTTAATAAATCCAAAAACATCGTTATTATAAGTATGTCTAAAAATATTAAAATATAATGAACAAGTTAGATGTATACCTCACTCGTACTAAAAACGTGGTGCGTATAGTTAGTACCTACTTGCTCATCAATACACGAGACTGGTATTGGCACGATGTAATGTCACGTTTTTCTAGGGTGTTTTGGTGTCTGTTAGGATTATGTAAAATTAGCAAGCAATTGAATTTGACATTTTCATTATTTCACTGCTTTTTCCTGCGCACGAACTTGACACTTTTTACATTGTTAAAAGCATACAGACCATGAAATTTATAGGTGGACGTTATGTTTTAGGAACACATAAAACTACCACTCGAAATTGGTTCGCCAAATTTGACGTGCATTCTACATGCAGGAAATACACTTTACTGTTTCCTAATGGAATTGCAGTGGACAACAACTTATATATCTAAATAGGCAGGGGTAAACGATTTATACTATAAGTAACACGTTAGTAGTGGCATAAAGTTAAAAAATTATTCAATTTTGAATTTTTGTGGAATATTCAATATGTTGTTCCAATTGTAACAATGCGTTACACAACAACTTAGATATTTGTAATAAACACAACTGCAACTTCTCCGGAAATTGGGGGTTAGTACAAGAAATTTAAAATTTGACATTTCCAGTTTCCAATTTTCAGGCTGTGGGTTTTTATACTTTATGAATGACTGAAACAAGATGAAAATTTCAATGCTTAGAAATTTATGACGAAAAATAATTACCCGTGCGTAGTTGTAATTTTACACTGAATTATAGCGTACTTTATTCTACCTATTCAGAATATTACAAATCAGTACGTTAATTTTAAGCTAAGATAAATAGGTGTCAAAAGTACGCTGAAACACTTCCTGTAAAAGTTACACTCCTGAGCCCGAACGTGTCGGTGCATTGCCGTAACTAGTTCAACCGACAACAGGCGCGTTTCTTTTAGGCATTTAGCTATTCCTGGCTGCTCTCGTCTTGAGAGTGTTCCATGTCCCTCGCTAAAAGTTTCCTTTTCCTTTGCATTCGAACCCAACAATTTCTGCTTAGGCTTCTACACGTAATACGGTCATATGTTTTTCTATGAATAGGAGCTAACCGTCATTACCAAAAGCAGTGGTATTATCAAAAAAGAGGTTTACCATTGCTAAGCGTCTCAAAATCACTATAAGATTCGTCTGGATCTGTTCCATTTGTAGCAGCTCTAGGGTGTTTCAAAATTTGACGTCTTGAGTCGCCATGTTCATGAAAGGAAAGCAGCTAACAATCCCATTGAACTTTACACAACTGGTTTGGTAGCTGGCGTAGCTGGCCTCACATAACAAAGAAAAGTTTAGGAATGTCTATCATAGAGGACGCTACATAAAGCAAACCAAGTATTATTATTGTAGTTACACTTCATGATTTAAATTAATTTCTATTAGTTTTTGTGCGTTTTACAAACATTCCTCAAATTGACATACTTTCAAAATTTAACATTCAAGCGGCAATAATCAGAAACTGTTAAAAACGGGAATAAGAAATAAAATAAATCTTGGAATATATCTCTGCGTATTCTTGATTACTCCTACTCGGTTCTTAATTTATTGACAACAATTTTTTAAACTTTTAATGAATGTAGTTTGTACAAAGAAATATTTCCTGTGCGCTGCTCTGCACGCGCCTAAATCATCATTATTTAATAAGATGAACACTTTCACCGACGGCAAAATGTACGCTTCTACCAACAGCATTACGCAACGGCGCGGCGGGCGCGATTCGTCCGTTGGCGACGTTGAAGCCATCCTCATCGCTATGGGTAGACGCACCGCCGCTGGCATAAAAAAGTTAAACAAGCGCACATCATTAACAATCCTGCAACCAGACAAGGCGATATTTACGGCGACTTCGATGACTATACCAGAAGAATTTCTCGGCCTCCACATCTCGCTGGGAAAATAAGAACAAGTCGAGCATTTATTGATTCGCACAACAAATTGAAGAATTTCTCATTGACTCACTCAGTTACTCGAATAGTGAGTGATTCTATTGCCCAGTTAGCAAGTTGGATGACTAGTTTTGACATAATGGCAATTACGCGCTTGCAGCAATGCAACGAGCATCGTCTCTTTGCCAATTGCTGACATATCGTGAGATGTAACGTAATTGCACTCCAAAAACAGTTCAAAGTCTTATACAACATTAACCGTTTCACTTCTGTTTTCTAATTTTCAAACGCATCATAAGGATTAAATAATTAAAATTTGGATTAAGATAAATTTTCATGTTATTTCCATGAATTAAGTTTGTTATTTGATAATTTAAGGTCAAACAAGCGATATTTTTATTGGTCAAGGCCGGTGATGATTTAAAATATATTCGATAATTAAATTCTGGCAACTATTTCAACAAAAACGATTATAGTTTACGCAATGCTGTCATAAAATTCCGTCTATCTGATAAATTATAATAGGTGTGAAATACGTCAAAGAAATAATTAATTATGAAATTGTTGATTATCTTCCAAATGGTTATTTTTGCTAGTGTGCATTATTACATGCATTTCATAGCGTCTTGAACGGTTAAGATCCGTTAGGATAAACTATAGGTCAGGATTAGCATTAGAGCCAAGTTTTGTGAGTGAGCAAGTCGTACGAAGTTATTTCTATATCATACATGTTTATATATTTGTGTGGCTTAAAAAATTTATGACAAATCACTAATTTTGAATACTAGTTTTTACAATTACTTAATTGCCAAGGTGTTTATTTCATTTGATATTCTCATAATGTGATTCTCAATCGAATCTTAATCATATGCAGATATGTAATAATATACACTTATAGTTAATGTGCTTGAAACGAGTTTTATTGGTGATTGTCAAGTATCATATATTTTGTATTGTAATGCTGCATTTATCATACATACTGGTTTTGCAATTCCTGCATCTCAGTGGCAATGCCATCTTCGGCGTGATTTAACTGACATTCACCGAAAACTCGGGATGACATATAAAAGTCGTCAAGATGCGGTGGCAAACATCAGTTATTGGCAATTCCATAAGTGAACAACAACCACCAGAGCAAGAAAACATGAAGTATATTATTCTCTTGGCTCTTGTTGCTGCTACATGTGCACTACCACAGCAGCCTGTACCAATTGTGAGATTGGAGAGTAACATTGAGCCCGATGGCAAATATCACTACGCGTAAGTGAATTCGATGTTCACAATTCTCTCCTTGCTAGAAAATTTGTTTCTGATTGTTCTGATTGTGAGACAAACTTAATTATATTCAACCAGTTGTAACACATCGCAAATGCCCTAAATGGTACATAGATCAAATCAATGATTTAAATTACCTAGTTATTTTCTTTACAGCTATGAAACAGGTGATGGAATCAAAGCTGAACAACAAGGCGCGCCTCGTCAAATTGGCAATGAAGTAGGAAATGCCGCATCTGGGCAATTTTCTTTTACCGCTTCTGATGGTACTCCAATCTCAGTTAGCTACACTGCGGACGAAAATGGTTACCAACCGGTAGGAGATCATATTCCTCAGATCCCACCTGCCATTGCCAGGGCCTTGGAATGGATCAAATCTCATCCAGAACCAGCGAAACACTAATTCGAATGATCTTCAATTTCATTTATAACAGTTTAAACTTATAAAATGTATATCTTCCTGTATAGTGAAATTAGAAATTGAATTGCAATTAATAATGTCGATATTGAATATTTCCATGCTCTATAACATCAAAAAGGTCCTTGTAAAAGGTTATGGGTTATGTCCTCATTCTTTTTTATTTTGCAAAAGTTTGGGTATCGTTAGTTAATATTCCTTTGGCATGTGGATCATTGCATTGTGCCTGATTGTTAGTTCATCATGAATACTCATATTTCTCTTCCTTTTGTGCACACCTACACATTGACTAAATACAATTTGAATTTAAAATGTCATGTATACCTAACTACTTTCAACTGCCAAGCATCATTGTATCACATTCATGCAAATTAATATTAATTTAGGCACCATACGTGTTATCCTTTCAATATTTGCTTTTGATATTGATTATTATTTGGGAATTATTGTATGCGATTATTTAATCATTTGGAATTACAGCTGACATACTATTAGATTACACAATAAATACTATGTATGTACCAATATTACACAAAATTTCATTGTTCTCATCTTATATTGTTTTTAAGTTGTGACCAATTTTTTACAATTTCTATCATTGGTACATTATTTTGCTGGTATTTAGCACGCCGTAGCGTGCGTTATATGAAGTATCTTAGGCAATCCAGACGCTTCCTGAAAGTTTGGGCGTCCTGGGTTGCCGAGAAGAATCAACCGAGCGGCTTTTGAGTCACCCACTGTTTAATTATAGGAGGAGGGCATTTCAATAATTATTTTCTATCATTGGTACAATATTTTGCTTGTATCTAGCACGCCGTAGCGTGCGTTATATGAAGTA
>JAODVP010093420.1:0-11754 GCA_025400035.1 Tetradonia laticeps
AAATAATATCTGCTAATAAAGTGATGAATATTAATATATTATTGCTTAAATAAATCCATAGTATCCTGAAAGAATAAACGTTAAAAAGCAGCAAAGTATTATAAAAAATCTTATTATGTTTTACTCTTGGCATACCTCACGAAAATGTATACGAAAATACAAAACTGCTTAGATGTATAATAAAATAAGATTCGCAATATGGTTATTACCAGTTAATTATTCGTGAGTAGTTAATATTATACATATAATCTTAAATCTCTATTCAAACACAGATTACCACACTTAACTATAGATAATAATTAATATAATGCAAATGCACCACTCGGAGTACTCATTTTCAAGTTTAATTATTTCGCGGTTTAATGATTATATTATTACGCTTTGCGTTATTTTGTTGCAATTGTGTTTTCCCACAGATTTAATTTTTAAATGTAATAATTGCGGATCAGGTTTGTGACTAGGGATTATTCGATATTTCTAAAAGTAGACATTTGGATGTGTTGTGGCAGTGTGCAGGAGTGTAAATAATTTTCATCCGCTAATCCACAAATAACACATCGTACTACTGACAGATCAACACGGATAACAAAAACAAGCATTGTGTTGCATCTAGCTGTCACAAATAATTCACTAACGTTTAAAGTTCCTGCAACAACAGCTATAACCCGTAAATTTAAATGGTAAACATTGATATTTTTAACAGTTTCAATGAAAAAACAACAGCTTTGACACCAACATTGACACCAATGAATACAAGGACATTACAATGATTTTTCTTTCAGTATTGAAACTATTATTATACATACCTTCACTATAAAATCAGTTCTTTATTAATAATAAAATAATCTTGGTAGATATTATTTTAGGCGTTACTATAATAGAAGTAGTGTACTACTATGAAGTTCAGCGATGGAACTGTAGAGAGTTGGAGTTGTAAACGTTTGCAACTTAATTAAACAATTACAACAATTACGCTGTATTAAACAAATACAACAGATTAGTAACTTTGTTACTCACTTGAGCACTAATTTACAGCTTTATCTTAAATACTGCAGCATATATTCGTCAACATAATAGTTTAATCTTGTGAAACTAAAAGCATTTAAAGCACGAGAATATTTTAGTGTAACGTATAACAATGCCGCTGAAGCATTTTATAAATTACGAATAGAAATGTCAATCTAAATTTGATATGAATAATTGTGATTTGTTCAGTATAATGTTTTAGGTCGTAGATTGGAGTTTGGTGGTTGTAGGTTGCAGATTGCAGCGTGCAGCTCGCAGGTTGCTGGTTATAGGTTGCATAATCTGATACGCAATGCACGCTGCAAAATAACGAGGACAATTATATCTCATGAATATGCATTTTTCCATCCGCGCGTTTGCAGTGACTTGCTCTATTTACTCCATGCTTCCGGCTCGTTTTTTTTTGTACGCTGATATTGCTCGAACCCGCATTGTGTATGCGTGCATGACATTAATCGATTAGAGCGTTGCATACTTCCGACCACAATCAACGCGATCAACCCTATTGATTTGATTTCTGAGCTTTCCTGAGTGTGGATTTCTACTTTGCGTGTAGCTTTGTGTACAAAGTTCAAATTTTTCTTTTTTGGGCTTTCAGACTTTTTAGATAGTTTTGAGGTGAAGTTTATAAAACTAAGGTAAGTGCAATTAAAGTGCAGCTTAAGTCGACTTCAGTTATCTGCAACTGGTCCACAATGACATGACAGAAATAACAATGGTGGCAGCACGAGCAGTGCTGGCGATGGAAGCAACGACACTTTTTGCGCTTAATATTCATCGACACGTCTGTGCGGGTGAGAATTACAAAGTATAATTGTTGCATTTGCATCTGGAGCGCGTTAGGCAAATGCGAAAACTTTCAAATTGCAACTTTTGTGCACACAAATCGAACCAAGCGAATAAATACGCAAGGGGGCGTTGAATTTGCAGACGACATTCAAATGTTTATGAAACATGATGACAATACAACTGTGAATAATAAAATGTAAATATGAAAGAACTTTTTTCTCGTTTTGAATATTAAAAGCTGTTGCCTATAGGTTAATTACTCTTAATCGTAGATATGTTTTTGTAAACAAATACACTCGATTTTTAGTTTTTCAATGCACAGTTTAATATATTATGTGTATCCGACTCCTATACATATAACTACATATAAGTCAATAATAATATAGCTCTGTAGTTTTGGATTAAGTACATATAAGTCAATTTAGGTTAGGTATTCCCTGTCTGCTATTCCGGTGTATTATAATTTATTCGACATGCGCATGAATTATTTCATCGAAATGTATACATAATATAATGTATGCACGCATTACATTAAAATATATTAATAATACAATTAATCGCATTTATAACGCCGAATTTCATTCTGCAGCGATTTTAGTATATCTACATATTAATTAAAATAAACTGAATATTTTTAAATATCCTAGTTATTTTTGGAGTTTGAAAATTTTAATTGTTATTTAAAATTTCCATTGGTTTTTTGCTTTTTCAATTTTCTGGTGTTTTCTTTGTTTTCTTCTTGTCACACTATGAAAGTAATTATTATAATCTTGTATTCCCGCATTCATTGTTTCGCTTTACTTGTATGCATCCAATTGCCACCCCAGCGCCACCACTTACACTCCAATGAAGTGGCCGGCCGGCGCGGAAGGTAAGTGCCACTGCTGCCGGCGCCTCCACCAAGCCGGGTGGCGAAAAAATCAATATACCGACGCTGCCCTGCACGTGTGCACTCCCCCACACGTGTAGCCACGTGAGTAAGTAAGTGTGCTTCTAAGGAGGCGCGCACAAATTAATGACGGATTATAATTAGTCTGCGTGGTAATTCAAAAAAGGTACAAAACTAAAACATCTCTATAGGCTATATTAGGAAAACTGTTAATTGAAACATTAAATGTGACACTATAATATATAAAGTATAAACATTAAATAGTAAATAATGAATAATAAATAAGTAAATAGTAGCCAAAAAACATATATTACGATATTTACAGGAATATTTGTTTATTACTAGTTTTATATTGTGTTTTCAAATTTGGCATGACAGATATGTGATTGCTGTAATCATGATTTTTTGGCCCTGCGCGCATGCTTTTGGGTCGTTGCGCCTTGGCATCGGCGCTCGTTGACCTATTTCTTTCAGGCTCTCAACACTCGACCTCCACGAGTAGTACCAACTCGCAGTTAATGGTAAAATACGAAGATTTAAGAATGTTAAACCTCAATTTTCGCAAGCAGGCCACAACTTGATAATTAGTAGTTGAAACACTGAATATAGCTAACAGTAAGCGGCGATATGAGCAGATAAATTAACTTCCAGGCTCATATTACTTACGTTACCTATTTACCAATTAGTGAGTTATTAAAGTTTGTATATTATTGTTGAATTAACGTAAGTTTCGCTTGGCTGCAGCCGGGTCTACTCAAGCGTAGTCACACAATTTCAATTTAAAATTAACTGCGTCAAGTTTCCTTAGCATACTCTATCCGATTAACAAATAATCTGCCTTCACTTGAGTGCTTACCTTGCTGTCTGGTGGTTAAGTGGAGCTAGAGAGATATGGTGACAGGACTCATCTCGAATTAACAAATCTTCACCGTCGTAATTAGTGTGACATAGTGTGACACACTTATTTTGTAATTCAGTCAGTGTAGATAAAATTATCTTCGTTTAATTTCTGCTTTTCTATATGCTTGACACTTCCGAAATATAACACAGTATGTAATGCAGGATATAGTTGCTTTATATAATACACATACGTCATATGGAAAATTAAAATACTTGTGAATTGAGTACCAGTGATGTTTTCATCCTGCTGTGGATGAATGCAATGTAGCAGGGGTGCATTCATCGCACGCATATGCTTGACAGAATATGCAATGCACAAGAGTCAACTGGAAGCACTGGAAAGACTGGAAAGTTGGAATGAAAAGTTTCAGCTTGTAATACGAGAAGAAGTTGCAGCGGACGCGTGGAATGAAAGAGAGAAAAAGTTGAAGAGTAGAAAAATTTCTCTTCATTATTATGGGTGTGTTCCGTAAGTAGTCCGTGGTCGGTTGATGAAAGGGTAAGGAAGTAAGAAAATGTATTTGCAAATTGAAAAACTTTGATTTAGTTACTTGAGTTTGAAAGTTTAGCTTTTAGTTTAGACATGTTGGAGAGGATATTTGCATTTTTTTAAATTTTTAATTACTTTAATTTCCGATCATTTATCATATTATATTTTATTTTATATTATTATATAGTGTATACGCCTTTGCGTGCAATTTGAAATATCTAGCAAAATCTATTAATTTCAACTTGGATCAGTAACATTAAATGCAGTATTTATCATGTGTATACGCTAATGATGCATACTTAACATAGCCATATAAGCGACTAGCAGGAGCCGTGGTGGAGGCGCCAGGCGATGAATTAATATTGTAATTAATGCGACTATTGTTTTAAATTGATAAATTATGTACGAAACGGGCGCACAGCGGGAACTTACATTTCATGTTATTAATGATGGCAAAGGTTTATTAACTACATTCAGTACATAATGGAAATAAAACAAGAATTGTCGTTTCCAAATGAAAAATTCTTATTCAATTTTCTTAAATATATATATATTTGATCAGTTAATATATCACGGTAATCACTTACCATTGTAGAGTTTATTTTAATATTTTTCATTGTTAAAAGTTTTTAAAATTACCTTTCCCTGAGAGAAAATTTAGTTAAGAAAAATTAAGTTAAACTACATTAGGAAGATAATAAAACTATAAAACTTTTGGCATACGCTCCACCACAGCGTAATCCGCAATGGAGAAATATTACAAGCACGTTAGCTCGACAGAGAGATGCAGGAGGTTGGGGAAATAATGCACCCCGCCGTGCAGGAAGACGTGCGTCGCATCCGCACGCCTCATTTCACGTTCTGCGATAGCCGGTTTTTCACTTTTATGTGTGTAGTTTCAAAGTGGTGCATGCCGTTTTAGAGACAGACTTAAGTACTTTGATAAACATGGCCCTACTAAGTAAATCAAACAAATTGGCACAATTTACTTAATGCCAAAGAACATTCTATTCTAAAGTCCAAAAATTTCTAGAAATTTTAATATTTTTAGAGGCCTCAAGTTTTCACGTCCAACTTTTCCAGTTTTTTTTTTAGTTTTAATTATTATGTATCGTATTACTTTATTATTCATTGTATATTCTCATCAGCGAAAAACGAACAAATTTTAATGGGATCCCAAAATAACTATATTTTATTAATACACAAAAACTTCATATTGGGTAATCAATATTAAAACGCACAATTATTGGTCTACCAGAAAATATAACAGAATTATTAGATCATAATAATTATAGTACGACGTTTAACTCTATGTCATTGTAACCGGATTTTATTGAATTTGAACAATAAATTTATTTAGTATCTATTTAATTCACCATTCCAACTATTAGCTTAAGCTGACTTAATTGAAAACTGAACATGTGCATTGAAAACAAATCAATGTCAACTCGTCAGTGCCCAATGAACCCAAAAGCATGATATAAAAGCACGATATAAAATAATAAAATGATGATTAATGAAGCTTCAAACTCCGCTGTTTGCTTTTCGAAGCGCTGCTGAGCTTACACTATTGTGCCCTGATCGATCCACACTCCACCAACCACCAACATCCAACAAACATCTAGCAGCACGTCAAATAAATAAAAAACAATGAGTATTTATTGTCGGAATAATAAAAGATCAACAAAACAAATAGTGCCCATAAAATTACATACCTACAACATACACATTAATCTAATAAACTTTCATTGATAAATTCTGCCTATTACATGTTGTGATAGTGTCATGCTCTTATCACAAAATCCCAGATGTTTAGTATGACACTCGTTACATGACTGGACTGCTAAAAATTTTATTAATAGTGACATACATCTAAAGTATTAAGTGCAAAGTTAAGTATTAAGGACTGAAGTTGGAAGAAACACAAACTTTTTTTGAGATGAAACTTGTTGGCAAATAAAAGATTTGTGAAGAGCGGTCGTAAATCATCTCGAGCGGCAGAATGTGCATTGTTGCAGTTTGCACTTCGTCATGCTCACAATTACTTACCCTCTTATCCTCTTTGCTGGATGAAAACAGGGAATGAGGGCAAAAAATGATTAAAGTCGTTGTGCAATGTTGCTCAAACAACATTCAATTACTGCGTTTACAAGTATTAATCAGAATATTTAATGACAAACAGCTTGAATTAACTCTACGAAAGAAAGAATGGAGAATTAATCATTTTTTCATAATAAACTAGATTACAGACTAGATAAGAACCCTTTTATATCACATGTCGGTTGTTTCCGTAAAGATTTTCAGGTTTCAACATGTTAAACTTGCACCAGTTACATTTTATTAACGCAATTTTAACGTAATTCCCTTGATATTCCTGCAATAATTTGGTTTAATTCCAACCGTCCCACCTCCAGATCGTAATCGGAAGAGGATGTTATTACACTGCACTTACCGACCTCGACGCAAGTGTCACCGCGTTCACTTGCAAATAGCGCACGTCCGAGATCTCTTTACAATTTTATGGCACTCAGCTCTGTACTGGCCTCCGCAGGAGGCGACAGGCTTCATCCATAGTTAAAAACGAGAAACGAAGATGAGACGCGCGCTGATAGGCGAAGAGAGGAAATGCGACGAGCGACGGAATAGGGCGCATAGCCAAGTGGCGAAAGTGTAACCGACCGGTTTAGTGTTTTTCCCGCGCGCAGGGCGATGTCAGCGGCGTAAAATAAAAGACGGGAAATTTTATTCGGGAAACAGGAAACCGCATTTGAACATCGCGCCAGATAATTATCTGTGCGGAAGGAAAAACACGTTCAGTCACATCAACATCAAAAAAACAGATCCAAAAGCAAAAAATTCGTTTCATTTGATTATACAACAAGCGTTGTTTAACATAGATAATATTTGTTTGTAATATGTTCGTATTTTTCGTGGTTTTATTCTGTTAAATTTTTTATAAGGTTTATTTTTTGTTACACATTTTTGGGCAGGAGAAAAATGAGTATGCAAGCCAGAAGTGGTTCCACTTCCGGTAATGTTAGGTAAGAAGCAATGAGCCCGTAACACTTCCGAAGGGTAACATATGCATGTAAGTCATCCCCAGGGATATTTTGTCTCTATGCGCCGAAAATATGACAGCTGGACTATGAAAATGTCAACAACGTTTCCGTGTAAAAAAAAAACAAGGAAATCTAAAATTTCTTTACTTTTTCAATAATTAATAATTTACCTTTTGGAGGAATAACAGTATTGGCTGATTGCGAAAGATTAGGTTGTTGGGTAACCGCAGCGACGACGTCCTCTTCGCCGCTGGCCGGCGGTTGGGGCGGCGGGTAGTCGAGGTCGCAACACTCGCGCTCGGGAAACTCGCTGCCGACGGCCGCGCCGACGACCGCGACGATCAGCCCTAGCAGCCGCCAACCGACCACCACCCGGCACATACCATCGACGGTGGAGGCGCCGGTCCACCCCCGTACGCGCACTGCACTACACTATGTATGCTGTGCGCACTGCTCACATGCTCACGCACCGATTAGTATTGGTAGAACTGCACTTGATGCACTAATCACTATATGTAAATATTATAGAAATTTATTTAACCTGGAGCAAATTAATTAATTATGTTTCGATTAATTAGTGTCAAATTTTATTAAAATAAACTTATGAGCTTTTCTTCTAGCTATTATTTTACCATACGTATTGATGTCAATGAATTAATTAATTATTTTTAAAATAATCACTAATGACGCAAGTTTTATGTGTGATCTCAGCCCGCGCGCAGCAACCTGCTGAGGCTGTAGCCGGCGTGCGGCGAATGGAGGCGGCGAATGCTCGACGGCGACAGCGACCACGAGGTCGACGTGCGCGATTCTACCACTGCCGCCCCCACTACTTTATTAAAAACTGACTATACTTATATATTTCTTAAAATATTCCATTTCACTTTGAATATTCAGTATCACGAAATTTTCTTTGAAAACCTCTACATTTAAAAGTACAATTAAGACAAATATTTCATCGTATTAAATTATTATAAAGTTACAATCATTCATCACACAAAAAGAAATTTACTCTATATGCAGTCACTTAATGTCATTAGCTACTGATTTAATATTAATGGAAGTGTACCGTCATCATAATTGGTTATGATAATGATAGTAGGTATTGAAGCGGCCTACAGATTCCTGTTTCCTGCTGCAGCCTGCTTCCGTTTTTGCATTGCACATATTCGTTTAGCTGACAAGTAGCGGGCTATTTTCGTCTATGCTGTCCGACGCAAGGCCAGCCGTAATTATGTATAATTATACAGGAAACGAACGTGAGTTTAATAATTTTAACGAAATATGAATTATTAAGGGTTATTATAAATAATAAAGATAATGAAATCAATTTGATAGGTAGTATTGTACAATTTTATCAAATAGAATCAAAATCAATCAATCTATCTATATGAAAGCCCAGTCCGATAACTAATGGTAACTAACCAATTCAAAGGCAACCTATGTAAACGGTTAGACATTTTTAGCTGCCATGTATCCATTGGGACAGACGATTTTAGCGTGATCATCAAAATTACATCGAATTTCGACTGTTAAAGTGATAAATATTAAAATATCCAAACGGTGTGTGTGTTCTGAGTGTTGTTCAGACTGTAAATAGAAGAGGCGTTGATGGTGTACTTGGTAGCGCAATCGACCGGCAATCGATACGTTCCTGTTCAAGTCCGGATCATCGCAAATTTTTCTTTATAGTTTGATTAAAACTAAATTAAATTAGAACGGCGAAATCTACTTTATTCGTTTAATTTACTTCCTAAAAAGCTTCAATAATATAAAAATTAGTCATCTTTTATATTGCACCCAGAGGTGAGTCAATAAATTGGTGAAATCGCCAATGGTCGACTGGTCGACTGGTATTTTAATATGTTGGATTCAGGATTAGGATCAGTATCAGCAGTGTAAGTCCAAGTTTGCAATCTTGAGAGACATGTGCTAAATTTCTGTCACTCAAGGAACCGCAAATATTTTTCTTTTTTTTTTACTTTTTCTCCTAAAGTATCTATTGTTCGCAAATCTAGACAGAATTCGTTTGTAAAATAGAATATTTAATACTCTTGCACAGAAGTGGAAATATAACTCTTCAAAGAAACAATTATTTTTAGCTTTACTCAAAATTTAGCCTTTAGCCTTTAATTTGGGAGAAACCAGTTATCCTACGAGGAAAGTTAAATGTACCCAACATAACCGCGAATTTAATGTCAACCCAAATATTAGAAAACCAAGCTTGGTTAATATATTGTTAAGATCAGTATCAGTGCTCTAAAGCCAAATGCCAAACCAGAAGCCGAAGTAAACAGAGATGTTTACGTAATTTTTACTATATCTCTTGAAGGTTGCGCTTTAGGCAGTAACTTTTAAGTAACGTTTTCAAAATAGAGTAAAAGCTCTGAAATTTGAAAGTAAACTCGATTATGTTGCACAAGTAGGAGTCTAGATACAGCTTGGTATTTTTTTCCATAATAGTGTAATTACTCATTATATGTAGATGATTTGTCAACTGCCCTCGGAGGATTTAGCAAAACAGGAAATTTAACTATTGTTAAAAACAGCTGTCTTTTGAAAATAGACATGACATATAGACTTGATTTCTTCTTGTGAATTCAGTATATAGTAAAGTTTGGGAACGTGGGACGCTTTTTAAAAACGTCACCACATTGTTTTAAGTCTAAAAATTCTAATTTATTTTAGAATAACTAGTTTAAACATCTGACTACATCATATAACAATTTCATATTTTTTTCTATAATAGAATTAAACAAAAAATAATGCATTTTTCCAAAACGTGTTTTTTGTCCCAATTGCTCCATACTATGGCGCACTTGGAACAAGTCGCGGGGTTACTTGTCCACCCAACTATATCAGTCTAATTTCAAGAAAATCAATGAAAAAAAAAATTATTGATAAAATAAACATTGTTAAATAATTAGGAATTGTAATATAGCTGTTTTTACTGTGATATTTTAAAACATTTTTATTGAAACGTCGACGTGGGGATCAACTGTTTACTCGACACTTAGTCTTGCTAGCACACTAAAAGGTATTGTTCGCACAGCCGTTCAGCGCCCAGTGGTCCACCCGGACCACTGTAGTAGAAGCTACAATTCACATCTAATGAAAGGAACTGATACCATGGTTAAATTCTCTTGACACGGCATCAAGAGACCATAAACTTTTATTGCTGAAGAATAACTATTGAGATTCCGGAACGCAAGCATCGTTTCTGTGTATTGTCTAGCTATCACAATAATTATCAAAATTCGCTAAAATGTGTTTTCCAATCTTACTCTATTGTAAACACGGTGCTTTAGAGTTTTTCCCAAAAATGTATACTTTGGTAGATATGGTAAAATGAATATGATGAAAGTGAAATTATCAAAAATTTGCGGTATTTTGAGTGCCAATGTTTTGCACACTTGTTTCAAGGATGAAAAGTTAGAAGACTCATACTGATCGTAACAATAACTTAAAATGTAATAATTAGTCGTTTCATTAAGATTTTAGCCATTTTATCTGGCACTTATTGAAATACTTACTGCAACGTACTTTACATTTTTAATAATTGCAGAAGAACAGTCTGCTCTAAATACGTGGATTTGAAATAAAATTAAAGCTACTAATATTTGCTAAAAGTTGATTATATTTAACTTTTCTCGTAAGATGAATAGTTTCCCTGAAATTTCATGGTGAAATTGAGGAAAAATTTGAAAACTTCACTATCATGTGTTGACAATGCTATCTTACGAAAAACTGTATCTCCACACTATAGGGTAGAATTTGGTTTCATATTACAAAAAATAGCATATTATAAAAATGAATATTTTAGAAGATATGGTGACATAAATGGAAAACTATCCAATTGCAGTTCATCTGCCAAAAAGTTAGCCCAACTCTGTTGGAGCTGCATACTTGGATTTAGGGACTGATACTGATCCCATCAACAGATTAAAAAATTATTAGTTTTTCAAAAATCTGAAAATTAAATTTATATCTAAAAGGTGAAAATAAATTTTTAGGCCAACTTCGCCGTATACATCACTGGTACTAAAAACGTGGTACAACCGTCGCGACGCGTCGTCTCGAGTTTTTATGACAGATACTAACTATACGCGCCACGTTTTTAATACGAGTGACATATACGTCGATCTTGACCTATAAATTATTTTCATCTGTTTAATAATAATACGCATTTGGATGTGATTTTTATTTAGACTGGCCAGTCTGTCATCTGTTCGAATCAAATTCTTTAAGGAATGATTAAGTCATTCGCGGCAAGGGCAATATCAGAGAGAAAAGTATAGTTCGAATTTGATCGATTGACGTCGGCACATTACTGTGCTTATCGGAAAGAAATTATGTAAATTCCTGACAATTATTATTTATATTCATTGAATGCATAAGGTGCAGTGTCGCTGGAGATGGAAACGAAACGGGAACTTTCATATTTTGACATGCCATTTCGTTGAACGGTTCGGCTTGTAACATCGCTCTTTTACTGGCCCTTGTAGCGTTTTACTTTAACTTCGAAAATTATTCTCGATCTATATATCAAAGAGGATAAAATAGCAGAGGCCCGACTGAATACGGAAATAGCCGGCACTATA
>JAODVP010093431.1:0-11751 GCA_025400035.1 Tetradonia laticeps
AACACCATGAATATTAGAGTTAAATTTATGATAACGTGAATAATAAATTATTATTTATACGGTGTTTGTCACACTTCGCGTTCAATATAAATCTCATGAAGAATAATTAAAGCAGAAACCGTTGTAATCTAGCCATAAATCATGCATAACATTCAATTATTTCAACTGGCAACAGTTGTTTCTACAATTTTCAACTTTAACTTGGGATTGTAAGAGCAAGTTTCACATTAATTAGAACTGCAGCTGTAAAATAAACCAAACTTGAAATCTAGACCGAGAATATGATCCATTAAATGACAATATCTAATGACATCAGATGTGTTCTGTTTTAATGGAATATATAATTCAATTTTATTAGTTTGATGGGAAAGTCCTGCGATCCGAACTAATGACATTCCGGCGCTGATCACAAGCCCTCTCTGAGGGAAGACGATCACAACGTCGCCGTCGCCTATAATTACGTTATTAGTAAATTTAATGTGACTATTATATTAGTTGATATCCTATTAAGGAAAATGTGTTCCAAAGACTCCTATATATAATCTAATTGTAAGTATAACTTAATTAATAATTAAAATTCTAATTTTTTACATTTCAACGATAATGTAATGAATTAATAATATAAATTCATTAGATTCCGCGATATGTAGAAACAACATATTAATATCACCGATAAATTACTGTATGGTTTAATTGAAATTCCAGTTTCGTAGATATAATACTAAATTCCCATTAATATTCAAAATATTCATAATAAACAATTGTACAGGTCTGATTTCCAATCAATGTTTGAGTATTGCTCTTCTATTTATAACCTTCATTAGACACTGGAGAATTTAATCAAAATTTTGATACGTTTACACATTAGTAGGATCCTTGCATTTATTTTAACTTTTCCACTGCGTCACACAGCAGCGCACAATGCAGAAATAAAATGAAAATATCGCCCGAATGGATTGAAAATGTGCTGGTACGAATCTTTTGTGTGTCGCGCACGTTTATATGTCTTTATCAAACGACGCGCAAGGGAAAATCGTATTTGTGTTAATTTCTGAGTAATACGCGCGAGCGCGTCGGTAGTTATGTATACAGCACTTTATTCCCCGCGATATTCAGATCCGCATGACGACTCTTTGTGGGCATCGCATTTACATGAATCCAGTTAGGCCCGGCGCGCAAGCATTACAAGTATATTATCCCTGCTGAAAAGGTATTCCTGAGCTGTGGGTGTTGTGCATCTATTACGAAGTAAACCGTGACGTGCGGGCCGGTTTTCCACGCGCGTGCATGCAACAAACGCACGACTCGCGACGACTTCATTATCCACTCTTTTTGAAGTATTATAATTACGCAAATTTAATTAAAAACTGGACGCCACGTATTAGTTGGCCTCTATTTAGAACAAAACATGACTACGTACTTGTATGTTAATCTTTTGAGCCTACAACTGTGAAATTTTCAAATAAGTCACTTGTTTATTACTCAATAATCCATTAATCATCTAAACTCCATTAGCCTTGCCTTTCTTCTTCTTCCCCGCGCTCTTTAATATCCCGGGAGGGTCTTTTTGCTCTGCCTTCTTCTCCTTCTCCTCAGTTACACATCCTTCTGAGGAAGGTCTACTCTTGTCCATCTCCCCCTTCCTCATATTATTCAACGCCTCCGCCAAATTGATTAAAACCTCGTAGAATTCCAGGAAATTGATCTGGTACTCGATGAAGACTACCTCGCCGTCGTGTATGACATTCCCGCAGATCCTCGTGATGCAATCCATGACTGTACTAGTGCCCAGCACGCTAAACACTAATATGACTACGCACTTGTATGTTCATCGTTTGAGCCTACAACTGTGGAATTTTCAAATAAGTCACTTGTTTATTACTGAATAATCCATTAATCATCTAAACTCCCTTAGCCTTGCCTTTCTTCTTCTTCCCCGCGCTCTTTAATATCCCGGGAGGGTCTTTTTGCTCTGCCTTCTTCTCCTTCTCCTCAGTTACACATCCTTCTGAGGAAGGTCTACTCTTGTCCATCTCCCCCTTCCTCATATTATTCAACGCCTCCGCCAAATTGATTAAAACCTCGTAGAATTCCAGGAAATTGATCTGGTACTCGATGAAGACTACCTCGCCGTCGTGTATGACATTCCCGCAGATCCTCGTGATGCAATCCATGACTGTACTAGTGCCCAGCACGCCAAACACCTTTAAGTCCGTGTAGAATGGATCCGAATCATCAAAAATAACCTGCTTTGTTGCATCGCTATGTTCTTTGGCCGACAGTGGTTCCGTACGACGGATAGGAAGATAAACAAGTTTTGAACCTCCCAGTACGAAATGCCTGCTCGATTTGTAATCATCAGTTGCTGTCACCTTCTTCACCTGCTTGAGCTGGATCAAACACTTGCACACGTCGTCGCGCACACAAATACGATTGAACAGGGACCGCGCTGTGGTTTTCTTCGGCTGATCCATTTTCTTATATAATTCGTATACACGATTGATGGGAAGCAGATGCTGGCATTCAAAGAGCACGCGGCCCTGAAAGCAGCCCGCCGAGGGTTTCATAATATCTTCAATGAATGCCTTGAAAATCTGGTAGTAATCTTTCTTGGGCGGAGGCGACAGATTTGTCATATAGTCTGAACTTGCAGTTTCCGCAATCAGCTCCATGTCCAACGTGTACTTCAGATAGCTGAGCAATAGCAGACCGTGCATGAACTGCCAGAAGTATATGGGTTCGAAAGGGTCGTCTTCAGAATCCAGATTGATATTGGGTATGGTCAACAGCAGGTTATCTACGTCGATCAGCGATACGCCTAGATTACCCACGTTGATGTCCCTGAGAAACTGCCATAGGCGTAGTCTACTCAGGCACGGGTTTCGGGTGTCGGGACAACAGGCGTGCAGATGATTCAAGGTCGCGTACATTAGGTATACATTGCGCAGGTACCCATAGTTATTAGCAATGGTCTTGCGCAAACACGTGCACTCATTGTCTTCTTGTATTAATAAATCGGATGGATTTAGGGTTCCTCCGCGATTGCTGACCTGGTGATAGTTCATCAGCCGTCTCACGTGGTACTCGAGCGCCACCTCCGCTGCAGTGGCATGCAGTGGCAGAACCGTGGCTTTACATTCACCCGCGTCTGCATTTGGAAAAATGGAGGCGAAATGCGTGCTGGAAAATTTATAGTGCACCCTGCTTCGGTTTATAAAACTGCGGAAGCGCGACTTGGATATCTGGCTCTTGACCGAGCTGCGTTCTATGGGGCCATGCCCAGTGTGTCCCGGCATGCACACTGGGTTGTCCCACATGAAAAGCATCTTCTTCTCGATAGTAGTCCCATTCCCGCAGACGACTATACCTGCGCCGGTCTTCATATTATCCTGGAACAACGACACCGCCTTGGAACCCTCCATGCCGAACATCTGCGTCCCATAACCGTCCCTTCCTCCATTCACAAAATGGCCAATGTACTGTTTCTCGATAGTGTAATCCATACCGGGTTTTAACCTCGCGGACCACGTGTATTCCCCATACCCGTTGGGTTTACCATCGAACCATTCGCCGTAGTATAAGTCTTGATGGTCTCCATGCGGGATCACTATGGATCCTGAGCCGCTCTGTGTACCTTTAGCCCAATCCCCGCTATAGACAGACTTATTCCCATACACCCTTATACCCCGCCCATGCCTATAACCTCCTTTCCACTCTCCGTCATAATAGTCCCCTTCTGAATAAGAGAGGTGTCCCTTACCCTCCGGCACGCCGTTAGACCAGTTACCAAAATACGTGCTGGCCGAGTCCGCCGGATAGTAAGTACCGCTTCCCTCTTGGATACCGTTAACTAGATAGCCAACGTAGTAAGAGAGGTCGGTGTATGTCAACCGACCAAAACCGGTCATACTACCATGCACGAACGTCCCGCAGTAATAGACCCCATTGGCCCAGACGTACGTCCCCTCGCCATGAAAACGATTCTCAAATATTTCTCCGGAATAAACAGACCCGCTAGTAAATTTCCATGTCATATTCTTGGTGGTCCGATTGTCGTCCTTGTCCAACCAGTCGTTGTCCTTCTTAATAAAGGATTTGTTCTGAAAAGTGGTGCTGCTGCGATGATGCCGCCCGAATTGTATGTTAGACGTTAAGGGTTTCGGTTTCTGGAAGCTGTTGCTCTTGTTCATCATATCTATATCCTCTACCGTTACGCTGTAGCGAAGCTTGGTGCTATGACTGGGCATGATGGACCCTATCGTCGCCTTCGGATCCATGTTCTCCGGATTCTGCTGGTTCAGTTTCATGGCCTTGATGTGTCGAACGCTGTGCGCAATAATGATTTGGTCACGCAGCTTGGAACCGCACTCAACATCAGGGAGACTGAAGAAGGGTGTGGCCATGATCGAGGAAGCGCCCCGTTCGAGGTTATAGGCGGGTTCCCAGTCAAAGTCCTCGGTCGGGTTATGCGCGCTGCGCCGGATTACGTACTTGAGCATCTCCTTGTAGAAGTAGGAGATTAGCTTCTTTCGCGGGTCCTTCTCTGCCACTTCGGTAGTGGACTCTGGGGTGATTGCGCTTACGCGTGAAGTCCTAAGAGTAGAGGTGCGAGACCCGAGGTGCGATCTAGACGTCCGCACACTAAAGCTTGCTAAGTTGAAGGAATCATCGATGGAGTATTTGGGTACTTTGCTTGTGCAGGTCGAAATAGATACTGTGTATCTCGGAAAGCCGCCGGGCCTCCTCGGTGTATTATTATCGTTCATTTTCACTCATTCTCACACATTCATACGTTGACACAGTGACACTGGTATGTCATATGAGGGTTACAAAAACCATGGTTGCCTATAGTTAGTTTACGTTTTTGGAACTTTATAATCATTGCCGAATATCTACAGCTCTTCTCTATTAAGCAAACATGTACAACTTCCACAAATTACTTACTTGTAATTTACTGATAAATGGGAAGATGCCATCCGTTGAAATCTAGCAAAAGATGCCAGTGCACTCTGGTCCCTCGCATAATTTATTTACATCACGGTCCAATAAATTCATAAAGACCTAATGCAAATGGGAAATGGGATTTTTCTTCCGCGCTCATTTGCATCGCGCACATCCCTTGCCAGGCTGCACAGCATTCGCACATCAGTAGCTTGTGCTGCGTGCAGCATTTGCAGATTCGCTCAAAATATTTGCCAACAATTTTCCTCGAGGATTTCCATGCATTTCATTAAAATAATAATTAAGCGATGGGCGAGCGCTCTCGCAATAATTTATAGTGGATTAAAACCGTTTGGTTGCGACCTCTGCCACGTATTCATTTTCCGTTTGGGGAAGTGATTTTAATGAGATTTTTTGTGAGAGAATGGAATCATGGCTGAAAATAATTGTAATTATATGCGAAAGTACTAAGTGCTCAAGGAAATATGAAGTAGAACTCGACAAATTGTTGTTAACTTAAATTGTAGCATAGTTGTGCTACAAATCCAGTAAAATCTACAGCGCTTCAACCTTTGTAACTTCACTGTTCTATCCGTGCAGTTAGCGTGAAAAATAAATAATTGTGCATGAACCTGCTGCTGGACTCTCGCAGTTGTAATAGCGCTCTCCACATTATTTTCCAAGACAATAGATATGCTAATGCGCAAAGTCGCTGAATTATACGCCGGCATTCCGGATCAAATGGGATCCTCGACGGTAGGACCGTGCAAACTTCAGACAGCTCTCCCGCAAATCCTACAGCAACGGAGGGAAAACGAAAATCGTATATGCGAGTTTACAGCTTGGAAACTACATGGGATTAACCTTCGGCCTGGGACAAAATCATAAGTTAAGAACTGAATATGTTTGAATTAATTCAAAAATTTAAATCGGAATTACACTCGCTATACCTTTGCATTGTTTGGCACATAGCGAGCTTAACATGTTTAGTCTGCATTAAATCATACATAAATGGACTAAATGCATAAGGTTCAGTCGTCGCTCTATCGTCGCTATATAACAATGTGTGTACCGCACTCATTCGCTCCGGGCTAGAGTGCGCTAACTGCTCGCTGAACTGAAGCCTTAAGGGCGCACAATTAATTATGACGAGCTGGAAACTATACGGTAATTAATACGCTGCGCGCCATTTCGTGCACATTCACCGCTTTGTCCACTTGACTATTATACTAGACGCTATCAATAGCAATATTTGAGGATCGACTACATTTTAATTAACAGTGTATGGAATGTTCTGGCTTACTACAATCAAAATCAAATTAAATACGTGAAACCAAGGTTGTAAACAAATTAAATCTTATCCATAATATTGGTAACAATTTGCGTATATACGTATCGCGGATTTTTCACCACTTATTTGTTAGCAAATCTGAAAAATTAAAAATTAGTGTTTTTGTTGCCCGTCACCTCCACCATCTTCAATTTTATTTTATTATCATTTTCTATAGTATCTTATTGTTGAAGAAGTTCAACGTTAAGTGATCGGAACCGGTTGGAATAAAATATAAATAAAAATATTTGATTTGATTATTTGCATGTTAATATTCACATATTTTTCGTCCTACATCTATGGTCAAATTTTCAGTTCACCAATTTTTAGATAACTCTGTATTATTATTAATATACAGACAAGCAACATTAGAATATGGAGAATTTATTACAACTTATATGTTAGGAAAAATGACCTATGAAAATTACTACTTTTTGTTAACCGCACCTCCACCATTCCCGATATATCATAGTGCACGACAGTGCACTGACATAAATCGTGCTCCCATAACTCCGCTTCCAAATATTTTATAGCTTGGATATTTAAAACGCACACAGAATAAATTCGACCAACAATGTTTGCAAAGTTTCATGTTTATATAATGCAATCTTACTGAGTTACAGAATTTCAAAATCTGTAATTTCGTAGGAGAGGCAAAGTTTACTATGATCCTACAACAGAATTGTTTTAGCAAATGTAATATTCTTAAAAAAGTATCAAAATATTCATTTTAATTTCCTTAAAATTGGCCAAATATCTCCTGTAAAAATTGTTTGTTTCTGCAATTGAGTGAACCAGAAAATAGAAAGTAAAAAAAACTACCAATTCATGATAAATATGTTTTTAACTTAGAAATTCAGAGCTTTTTGGGCAATGTATCCCTGATGAATGTTCAACTGAATATTCCCTCAAAAATGACCAAATATTCCGTTAATACTCTAAACATTCTCTTAAAAATTACAATGATTTCGCTTTTTTTTAATGTATTAAATATTATATGGCAGAAGTTCTATATTTCTAAATTTGAGTATACAAAAACATAAAGTAAAAAGAAAACGCATTGATAGCAAATAAGTGTGTTTTTAACGTTAAGATGAACACAATTTTAATATGATGCCAATTTACATATTATTGCAGTTCAATAAGAAATATTTCATGTTTTTTCCTAAGATAAAACCTTTATTAGTTCTCAATGTAGAAAATTTTCTGCCCGAATGTGAAATATGGTCGATTATTAGTTTATTTTCAGTTTATTTCGGCCATTTCTATGCAAGTCGCAACGCTCTTTACTTCCTTGGAATTAAGTTTATATGCTAAACACTTAAGTTTCGCTAACTGGGTTTGTGCGTACTAACTGAAAACTCAACTTTTCTACGCAATGGTACTAATGGAAAGATTAAGATAATAATGTAAGATAATAAAATATGAAATGTTGTAAACTGAGCAAGCGGATTACTATTAATGGCAGCTGATCTTCGTGTACAGAAAATTTATGACAGCTCATGTGTTAGGATTGTAAATTGATCTAACTTGATTTATTTATAACAACTCATATGCTAGAAAAAGTCAAAGTTGGATAGTGTTTAATGTTACCCGGCACCTCCACCATCTGCCTTATACTAAATATGTTAATCTTGTTATTCCTATCTTCATCCTGAATTTATTATTTTCTTTGTTTAACTGAGAGCTCTTTTTCGAAATCTATTATTATATAAAAGATGGCCCTACAAAGTTATACCAACCATACAATACATCGTTTTCTCTAAATTTTTCTCTAAAACTATAAAAAATAATGGAAATCGTATTGGAATTCCGCCTCTATCTGGAAATAACTAGCTCCTGAATTCTACTAAATAGAATACTGAAAACCGTTTTCTATTATCGTTTATAGTTTTAGAAAAAAAGTCGAACGAATGGAAAGATCGCAAAATTGCCACCAATAAACGATACGCATTTCGTCGCTGCTTTCATCGTCCACCATTCCACGTGCAATCTGACAGGTATTCCATTCTGAGGAATGGAACAACGCTGTCTGCCAGCTGACGATAAGGCACTTCATTAATTACTGCCGAATATTAAAAACCACGCCTGTGGAAGGCTTTGACTGCTTCATTTTTAGATAATCGACGCATCCGCGATTGAGCAAATGAAATGAAATGTCACTAATATGATAAATGGGCTCAAAATGGTATAAATCAATTATTAAATCCGAGTATTCAATTATTTATTTCCGTCTTCAAATTAAAATCCTATCTTAGGTATTAATCATACCGTAAAAATGAAAGTATCAGGCTGCCGGTATAAAACATGTTTTTGATCCATTTCACGTCGTAAAATATAAGAATGGACATAACTCCACCCTCAAATCCTCTATATAAATTCGAGATCATACAGTATTACCTTTTTAATGTTGTATTTAAATATCATTTCCAGTTTTATTTATGTCCATTATTGCTACGATGTAAGCACAACAGTCTGGCGAGTGTTATCGTTTATCACGGAATTATTACACGCCTAAGACGCTATAAACGACGATGCGCGAGTATGTACGCTCGTAAACAGCTCGCATTCTTAAAGCATACGCATAGAAAATTCGCGTACTTTTGATCACGTAATTCGCGCCTTCAGTACTACTTAAGTACTTAAGACTTCCGCCTTTTTTTACTTTTAATGAATTCTCTCATGATGAAGCAGCAGGATTAAGCGGGATATAAAATTTTATGCTCGCCCGACGAACAACAGCGGGATAATTAATCGTAGCCTCGATAAATTTATTCGTAATTAAATATTACTTCAGCACTTCTTATAAGAAGACGTCTGTGTAAGAGGGAAAATTACTCTCAAGCTTGACGACAAGGTTTTTGTTATGACCGACACCATTGTGCGCCTACTGATGAGGATACGGATGAGGTCCTTACGCTGGATTGTGTTGTATCTCCACATCTATCCATCCAGCTAGGCTGTGCGATGTGCGAAGTAGCGAAAAGTAAGGTCGGACACGTTTGGAATACATAGGAGTGTACAAGTTGGCGTAACAATTTCGTAGCGCGGCAAACTTTTTCGTTTGGAGGCGCCATTGAAAAGCATCCTAGATTCTTGTTTACAATGCGCTCGCTATTACTACACCTTATATTTTATACTTTTCTTGCGTTTTAGAAAGCTTTTCAGGGCGATGGCTGCTGTGTCAGGCGGGGGTGAGGCGGCGCATACACCGTGTTGAGCTTTCGTGGTGGAGGCGCCGGGCGCCTCACAATGAGTAATTTTCCTCTAGGGCTCGCCACATTACCGCCGCACGGCAGATGTGCAGCAACACGAGCTGCACGTTCTAAATAAACATTTTTATGTGGAGCGGAATAAAATAGAAGATGGAAAAAATCTAATCTGTTCGCAGACTCATTATACTGATACGTGCTTTAAATTACATGGTAAAAATTACAAACTTTGTAAAGAAATGAGATATTGAAATGTAGAATTTACATTGCAAGTTTGTATAAAGATAGTTTCCTACAATGAAAATTCAGCCAAACAGTTTAATTAATGAGAGGCATTCTCGAGCCTTTCGCCACCCGCTGGAGTAATAGTTGAATGCGCCAGGGTATTCATTAATGCGAACGTTTGCACTACTCGTCGCCTTCGTCTCCAATTAATCTGATTTCCCTAATACTCCAATAGTGCATGTTGCCTTGTTTTAATCTAAATTCCTGACGCTACATACTATGGCGGTAGATATTGTCATGTTTCAATTATCTTAACTGTAACTGGTGGTTCGAATAAACCGAATACATTATTCCGACGAGAAAAGATATAATCGCTGAAGCACAAATTTTCATTACACGAGGAAACACATAACCCACGCGATAAAAGTTCACCAAGTTGGAAACATTAATACCATTTTATTTGCTTTTTAAATCCTATCATTTATTATCTATTTACTTCCAATGGGGAAAAATTATATGAATTCGATGCATTCGATTTGATTCATACAAACTTTTAAAGCCTATAAATTTGCTATTCACGCGAAGAAAACGATTCAAGTAGAAATTATAGACGATATTTTATTATACTTCTTTAAATAGTGATAGTAAAATAAGTGGGGTGTTGAATTTATCTTTTATTTTTACATAACATAAAATACAGTTGGCACGACATTGTTGGATGATTTTACTATGAAAATCATCGATCCAGTCCATGATTTAAATCCAGTTGACCTGAATTGTCAGTTATATTGTAAAAATGTAGTTCAGTATACAACAGTAGTCATGCTATTCTCATAATGACGCATATGTAGCTCTAACGTTAGCTGACATATCAAAAGGTTTATTGTACAAAAACAACGAAATTTCCAATCATTGCATAGCATCAATCAAAAGGCACTTAATCAATAGTTGAGTTTGAAATATTTAGTTGTAAGAATCAACAATTCTCTTTCTGAAATCGCATTTCCTCAATTTCCCTTCTAAGGATGTCGATTTGCAGCATGCGGCTGCCGATTGAGTGCGCAAATAAAGACATCGCGCTCGCTACATCCGGCTGTGGATGCAAGCCATTCGAATGCGGAAATGTGAAAAGAATGCGCAAGTACGGATGGAAAACGACTGTGGGACGGTATGTGTACACGTTGTTGTCCCGGCTACGTTGAGGGACACTGCCCCAGAGGGCTTTCTAATGAATATAGACGCGATTTCATTGTCATTCCACTGCCTCCTGCGGGAGAAGCGAATCCTTTGCATTATTTCCTATTTGAGACGATTTTTCCCTTTTCCATCCGCGCCCGTTGGGTGACATTTGTATTAACGAGTTTTGCTTGTATTTACCTGCCTGCACGCTTAATAATTCGAGAATGAAACCATGTCATTTATTTGAATGTCATTTGAATGTCAAACACTTTGGAACACATCAATCTGTAAACTCGACAACCCTTTCCCGACGCAACAAACACGAAAACAAACTGGAATACATTTAAACTTTTTAATGCAGCTGCCGCTAGTTTATTTTGCCGCCGTGTATGCATGGAATAGCTAATGAATCTTACCGAGTGCCAATCCACAGTGACCGCCGGCAGGCGCCGCCGCCGCCGCGCGAAACATCGCGCCGCACATATGAATATGCAAATTTCTCCCTTCCGACAGAGTGCCCACGCCCGCCGACGGACAGCAATGTGCCAACTTTGTTCTAATTTTATTACCGCGAATCTAATTAGTGAGCGCAGCGCACCTAGTGTTAGATGAAATTCATTGTGCAATGGAGTTGGCGGTTGACCAGTGGGAGCAAACAAAATCTATCATATTTGCCGCAGTTTATAGTTCGGAAATTCTACCTTTATTTCTGTGGAGTAATTAAATTCACAATTCACCAGTGGTCATTCCACGCCAGATCGACACATTTAGAATTTACAATTTAGCTGACTACTTCAGATTCGTATAAAAGTTGACACAATTATTGTTAATGCTATGGGACATAAAAATACAAAGGTTTAAATC
>JAODVP010093486.1:8001-30064 GCA_025400035.1 Tetradonia laticeps
TAACGCCAACTTAAAACTGAAGCTGGCAATAAATTCCTGAGGAAATTTGCTATCAAATACTGATTTATAAATTTCAAATAACAAAATTTTCATCGGTTTCCCACGAGTTTGCTGGTAGGACGTCATAATTAGATTCAAAACTTACACATTTTATCTAATATCCAAAAAACCAGCAATGCCAACTTAAAACTGAAAACGACAATAAATTGCTGAGGAAATTTCGTATCAGATACCATTTTACAATTTGGAAATAGCATAATTTTCACGAGTTTCCCAAAAGTTGCTTGATAGGACGTCATAATTTACTTTAAAACTTACACATTTTATCTAATATCTCCAAAACTAATAACGCCAACTTAAAACTGAAGCTGGCAATAAATTCCTGAGGAAATTTGCTATCAAATACTGATTTATAAATTTCAAATAACAAAATTTTCATCGGTTTCCCACGAGTTTGCTGGTAGGACGTCATAATTAGATTCAAAACTTACACATTTTATCTAATATCCCAAAAACCAACAATGCCAACTTAAAACTGAAAATGGCAATAAATTACTGAGGAAATTTCGTATCAGATACCATTTTATAATTTGGAAATAGCATAATTTTCATGTGTTTCCCAAAAGTTACTTGGTACGAAGTCATAATTTGCTTTAAGCCTTATACATTTTATCTTGTATCTCGAAAACTAATAATGCCCACTTAAAACTGAAAATGGCAATAAATTCCTGAGGAAATTTCGTATCAGATACCATTTTATAATTTGGAAATAGCATAATTTTCACGAGTTTCCCAAAAGTTACTTGGTACGACGTCATAATTTCTTTAAAACTTACACATTTTATTTAATATCTCGCAAACTAATAACGCCAACTTAAAACTGAAGCTGGCAATAAATTCCTGAGGAAATTTGCTATCAGATACTGATTTCTAAAAATAGATAACTTTACTTAAATGAAAGTATTGGTCCTCAGCTCGCACTATGGTCTTCAGTACCATACTTAACAAGCTGGTGGCTGGGAATCCTCACCAGTATCTTCGCTGATTGGCTCCTGAGTCGCGGACACCTATCGCTATCAACGTCGTACAAGCTGTTCAACTCGATCAGCTCCATCGTCCCGTCTCTAGGCCTCCTGGGCGTAGCATGGCTGGGCTGCGACCGCATCGGCGTGCAGGTCATGCTAGGCCTGCCGGGTGCCTTCGCTGGTGCAGTATTCGCCGGCAACCAGATGAACCACATCGCGCTCAGTCCGCGCTTCGCCGGCACGATGTACGGCATCACGAACGCCGCCGCCAACACCTGCGGCTTCATCGCGCCCTACGTCATCGGCACCATCATTCGCGGCCAGGAGACCCTAGGACAATGGCGGCTGGTGTTCTACCTCGCCGCTGGCATCAACATTGGCACGAATCTGTTCTACGTGGCATTCGCTAGCGCACGCGAGCAGCCATGGTCGCGCTCGCTCCGTCGACTGAACTGTGATTAACGAATTTCTACGCACTAGGTTTACGTTAGCTTATAGGTAAATATACATAAGTTATAGATATATTTCTACAGTGACTAATTAAGTTTTAAATTGAAGGATTTAATTTTACTTATTAATTAATTAATTGTTATTGATATTAACAATGTATATGATAATTATCGCTTTCCTTTCTTATTCTTTGCCTGTTTCTCTTCTAATTTCTTCTTCTTCAAGCTCTGTTTGCGTTGTCGCTGTTTCTCCATCTTGTTTTTGAGTTGGAAGACTTTACTCTTCTGCATTTTTTTAGTAGCCTGGTCCTTGAGTGATTTCTTTAGTTGTTTCTTGGTTGTAAATACTTTTTTCACATTGGGTTTCGCAGCTGCGTCTACTTTCCTCACTTTCCTCTCCTTCAATGACATTCCTGGTACCTCCTCTTCTGCTTCTGAAGATTCTTCTTCAGAGGTTTCCGTGTATTGTGGCTTGTTTGCACCAATCCAGTGGTTTTGAAGAGCAATATCGCTTGTTGAGAGTTCAGCTACTTTAACGCTGACGTCGTCGTCTTCATATTTCTCCTCTAGTAAGTCGTCCAAGTCCGGAATCGGCCGGTAGGACATCACGAGTTTCTTGTAAGACTCTTTTGCTTCGTTTTTAAGGCGTTTACGCTCATCTTTCAGGTCTTGCTCGAACTTTTCCTTGGCTGACTTCTGTCGCTGGAGTTTCCTTTTATGAAAACCGGTAAGAAACTCTCTGGGAGAGAAAAAACAAAGAAATTATTCGTTTGTACTCGGGTTAATTGATCCACTTACTTGCGTTTAGCTTCGTCGAACACCAAGTGAACCTTGTTTGCACGATTCTTCGTTTTTTTAGCACCCATGATGCAATTGATTGAAGTTTTTGAATAAATATTCCTGTGTACCTTAAGTTATCTGAGTCTTTATAAAGTTTATAAGGTTTATAACGTTCAAAAACAGCTATATTGGAAAACTTTGTATAAATGCACGAAATGCACTAAAAATGTGAAAATTATAGGTTATGTACAGTGTATAAATCAGTATAAATCCAAAGGGTTTCAAAATCCTAATCAGGAACTACTGTCTACACAATTGTTAATAATAATTTTATTTGAAACTTACTTAAATTACTTTTCAGAATTATCTAGCAATTTACAATTAATTAAGAACGTGATATTTGAAGCATACAGGTTCAACAAGTCATTGCAATGATTGACAGGTTTACCATTTGTACAACTAAAATTACTAGAATAGAAAGTTTATTTATAAAATATTTAGGTTTTCGGTGAATTCATAACATATAAAATGAAATAATAAATAGTTTATTTTTTTCTGTATAAATCAAACAATTAAATAAAAATGAAATAAAATCAAATATATTTGATAATAACGAATCCAGGAGCTTCAACATTATAAATGAAAAGTTACTAGAGCCATTACCGATATTGTGCTATAGTGGCACAATTGTTAAAAACTAAATATTAACAAATAAATTAGCAAAACAATTTCATTTCGTGTTGTTGTTTTTATGTAAACATAAATATTTGGTTTTGATTGCGATTAATCAAATTATATAATTAATTCTTAAATCAATTTATCGAAAAAAGTAATATGAAAAATGCTTATCAATATTGTGGCCATTGTGTGTAGTTTACACATATTTTAAAGATGATTACAGTGTTTAATTCGTTTGGTTGTTGTAGGTAATTATCAAAACAGTGCAAACGGGTGCAAACATTCAACGATTCAACCTCTTCGACGCACGCGCACTAAGCTCTCTTGCGGACCAATCAGCAGCACAACGGCGCATAAAGTCGAGCAGACCAGCGGCTTGGCTGTCAGTATAAATGTGATCCTTGCATCATGGCCTTCCCTTCCGTGCTCCTGTGTTTACATAAAAAGCGATTTCGTCGGCGCATTCGTAAGAAATGGCCGTGTCCTGCTGCGCCCGTGTATAGATTGTGCTTCGACGTGCCGTAGATCGAGGAGCAGCCCGGAAGACCCACGTAAGTGCAAGGCAGAGTTCTCTCGGACTTCGCATTCCAGTTCCGTCGAGTCCAGTCGAATCGACTGGAGTGCAGCTGCTTCCACTCGGCATTGGAATTGCCTATCCTTGCATGTCATTCTCTTCATTAGTTTCATTTAATTTATCGTACTTCTAGTTTAGAAATAACAACGAGATTCACAAATTCGGAAAATGACTTCGAGCAGGTAAGCAAAGAGCACAACAAAGCTGACTATTTATAGAGTGTGTGTGTATAAAATAATGGAATGTTCATAGACTTGATCGTCTGTTTGTACTGCTGGAAACCGGAAGTTCATCCGTGACTCGCTCAGCCGTCGCCAAACAGCTGGGCGAGGTGCAGCGTTTACACCCGCATGAGTTGCACACGCTGCTGACACGCACCGCTACTTATCTGCGATCGCCGAGTTGGGACACGCGGTTGGCGGCCGCGGAAGCGGTGCGGGCTATAATCGCCAGCGTTCCGCAGTGGAACCCGCCGCCGATGGACGCCCCGCTCGAGGAGGAGGATGATGGAGGCATGCAGTCGTTGTCAACCGTTGGGCGCCTACGGTTTGACCAGTTCGACATCGCCAAAGTGCTTAGTAACAGCGCGCATTTGATGGGCTCCGAAGGGAAGGAATACGACATAGAGGAGGACTCCTCGTTAGGTATTGACATGAAAGAACGGCTTGCGAAACAACGACAATTGCTGAATGCCCGTCTGGGTATGGATTTAGACGGGTTACTGAGCAATGAAGACTTGGCTATGGAAGTGCCGACTATTGTGAAGGTCAGGGAAAGTGAGGAAGATGAGAGAGTAAGTATACATATTAGTTTTGTACAGGGACTCGGACCGAATCGTAATTTCGGACCGGTTACGGTTCCGGTTCTTTGGCGTGTTCAATATTTCGAGTCCCTGGTTTTGTACGATGGTTATGTTTCCTGATATGGTTAATATAATTATGTATTAATTGGTGTAGAAACCTCTCCAGGACTTAGTCGCTAGTGACGTTGCCGGTAAACGCGGACTAAGTTCTCGGGAAATGAATCGCGCTCGTAGAAAGGCTCGTCAGGCCGTGAGCAAGCAGCGTTCGCGCGAGCCGGGTGATGAGACGCCTACTGAGGAACCGGAGAGGAAGAAAGTGAAGACGGAACAGCTGGATTCAAGGGATAGTGAGGATCTTGACAGTATTGGTGAGTCGTCAAGTGTTTTTAACGAGAATACGTCTGTATCCAAGGATTATGGATCAGAAAGTACCCTCGGATCCAAATTATACTGTTACATAGGTGGAGATTCTAAGAATTCACTACGCGTAATTGGAATTCTGACACATCGCGCGTAGTGGCAGGTGAAGCACCACAATTTTGATGATATTTTGCGGGATATTGAAATTGTAGTTGCTATAACTTTTGACTCAGACAAGGTACGACTTCCGGGTTTTAGTTTTAAAGTTTTAAACGATAGCTTTGTCAAAATCTGCCTATAAAATATTAGTTAAAAATATTTGCAGTGATAATTTGGCTTTACCTAATGCTAATTCGCCCGGCTCTGATAGCAGTAGATACCTGAAGATGCAAAGAGTATTACACACAATTAAAGTGATGCGGGTCGCCTTTGGGAATCCCTGTTCTAATGTAGGGGGCTATAAATGTGTTTTTAACATCCCTCTAGATAAAAATATAAAAATCGCAATTTTTGCAAATACGGCCTTTGGTCTTAGGACGGCAATACAGAGGTTGATCAGGGATTATAGTGTTTTCATGTTTTCATGTGAAGAGTATATTGATGTCCCTGTTTTCCAAATATTTAAGAAACATCTGAATAACCTCTAAAAGTTTGCTAGCATGATTCACCCCGTGAATAGATCAATTTACTTGTTGTTGGAAACTTAGCGATGAGTTATATACTCATTGGTGACTTACACAGTGGTCATCATTGTTTGGTATCCATTCATAATGGATTCACTCCTCGGACTTAATCACGCAATGTTTGGATCTAAAGTTTTATCAGTTTACAAAGTTAGACAAAGTTAGGAATTTACCGATGTTGATATTTTTTTTAGCAAATAATTATGTAAAATCAACAGAAATGACTCTTATATGAGACATTCTTTTACAAGCGGACCCGTCTCCAATTTGTTCTAGGCATCAAATAAATATATGTTTAAGTAATTGTTTTTCTTCAAATTTTGCGTCTCAAGGCGTGTCAAGGTCATTTTCAAATCGCCATATCTCCGGTAAAAAGAATTTTCATTTTAAAGATGAGGGCTTGTACTTTACTTATACTTTATTTCGTAAAATGAATTTATTTACGATTCCAGAGCAACCAGGCGATTGTGGCGAATGGCCCCTTGAATGGTTCTGCGACCAACTCAGCCATGACCTCTTCAGCTTTAGTTGGGAGTACCGCCACGGGGCAGCCACAGCGCTGCGTGAAATAATCTCAGTACATGGTAAGGGCGCTGGCAAGTCGATTTACCACACGCGCAGCCAGATGCAAGAACAGCACCATATCTGGCTAGAAGACGTCGCCATTCGACTGCTGTGTGTGCTAGCGCTGGACCGCTTCGGCGACTTCGTGTCAGACGCAGTCGTAGCGCCAGTGCGTGAAACCTGCGCGCAGACTCTGTGCGCCGTCCTCACACTGATGCCCACCCGCGGATGCCGGCGCACTCTGGATGTACTTCTGCGCTTGCTGACGCAGCGCGAATGGGAGGCGCGCCATGGCGGCTTGCTGGGCATCAAGTACCTGTTGGCGGTGCGGCAGGACCTAATCGAGACACTGCTGGCTGATGCATTGCCGGCGATTGTCGAGGGGTTGTCGGATCCCGAGGACGACGTGGGTGCAGTCGCCGCGTCGGCGCTCATCCCCGTGGCACCACAGCTGCTGGCGTTGTTTCCGCGATGCATCGCGCAGATCGTCTCGAAACTCTGGGAGTTGCTGTGTGAACAGGATGAGTTAGCGGGAGCCTGCAACAGTTTCATGGGTTTGCTTGCTGCTATCTTGAGTCTGCCTGGCGTGCAGCAGGAGCTGCCACCACAGCCCCTCAGCGATGTGGTGCCTCGATTATGGCCGTTTCTTTGCCACAGTGCTTCTAGTGTACGTAAGGCCACGTTACAGACCTTGAGCACGCTCGCTAAAGGCAATTCGATGCAGTGGGAAGTGCAGTTGCTGCAGGATGCGTTACGACATGTTTTTCAAAGGTAGGATTTTAACTTAATAACTAAACCTATAATAATAATAAACCTTAAAAGGTTGTAGTAACCTTATAACACTGCGGGTGTTAAAAAAATTAGCTGATTTAAAAAATATTTTCATCTAAAAACCACGTTTTTATTGAAGAGCCATAAAAACGTGGTCTTTGGATTTTTAAAAATCCAAATTTTGCAATCCCAAAAATTATCAAACGTATTTGGATGTGGTGTTTATGTATCAAACATTGCACGTAGGGTCACCACAAGTTGAGAATCTTTGCAATAACCTGAAAAGCGGAAGAGTTTTCGGTCTGGAACCAACGAATAATTGTGTTGTCATCCATTCCTGAGATGTCCTGAAAATTTGAGCTTCGTAGGTCGTCTAGAAATAGTCGAAATTTCATTGAAAACAAAATCTCAGGATACACATAAACTAATTAACTGATAAAGGAACTAAATTACTAAAAATCAAGAAGTGGACTTCATAAAAACGTTATAAAATGCCGTATTTTAGTTGTTGCACACTAGTGACGTAAAAATTCGGATTTTGCGCAGTAGATCCGCTACTACCACTTCTAAATTTGTAGTTTTGACATGACTGTAGGTTACCCGCAGATGTAAAATCTCCAAATTTTATAGATAAGACCTCTGATATTGTCTAGTGTGAATTTACTCGTTGTTTATACTCCCAAATAGTGTCAATGTCACCTACGTCAAACTAATCTAACATATACTTCAAGTTAAAACAGTAATTCTCGTCATTGGTAAAGTATTTCTCCGATTTTTTATCCCCACACATATTATTAACCAACTGGACACTCCTTACAAAAACTTGTCTCCCTTAATTATACCGGAATCCTTTCATATTCTTTTCAAACACAGGGCATTGGTAAAGTATTTCTCCGATTTTTTATCCCCACACATATTATTAACCAACTGGACACTCCTTACAAAAACTTGTCTCCCTTAATTATACCGGAATCCTTTCATATTCTTTTCAAACACAGGGCAATTACGCCATCCCTCCTCTCAATTGAACCACGTCCTCCCTACTCAACCTCTAGGTACTTCATTAAACCTGTTTTCTCCCTTTGTTACATTCCCTCCGTGAATCTGACCTCTATCCAACATTAGCTTCCACTCCTACACCCATTTCTTTCACCAACTTGTACCAAATTCCTTGATTTTCTTAGCCTACACTTCTAAACCTGCTGCATATAATCTTAATTAATACTGGAACTATTCACTTGACCTTGAAATCCGAACACCATGCTAGCAGACAACAATGTAAGGTAGCCCCGTGTAGTTATTAAAGAAAATAGACAATAGCATTGTTATTCTCAATAATTCTTTGAGATTTCACCTATTGCAAGAAGACTAGTAATTCTATCGCATTTGTAAAGCTAGTCTTTCAACAAAATCTCGGCTCCTATTATTAAACAAGTGAAAACTTCTTTCTAGAAAAGTATTTATACGAAAAATGACAGGTTGTCAGTTCTTTTCGATTTCCGGCATAACGTAGTCATTTGCTGATCGTTAATAGTAGCAATTTGTTGATGTAGAGTGCTCCTGATCATTAATACTAGCAATTTGTTGGTGCAGAGTGCTCGTGGAACACCTGAAAGAAGTGCGCGAGGTAGCCGAACGTGTGTGGTACCTTGTCCTGCAAAACTGCGGCCTCATCGAATTGCTCCACGCCGCCTGCCCGTTTTTCCGCGTATGGCTATGCTTGGCGATGCAGCCGACACGTCTCCCTTTCGACCCCAACGTCCTAATGCAAACGAAACCGCGCGAATCGCCGCTGATAGTTTCCAAATACTACGTTGGTGGTTCGGAGACTACACCGTCCGCCGCTCGAGAAGCGAACGCCGTGCAGGTGCGATGCATGGCCGCGCGCATGTTAGGGGAGCTCTGCCGCTACGTAGTGCAACCCGCGCCAGGCGTCGACTACAGCCAGAGCGAGCAGCCGTTGGACTGCTTCGTCAGCTTGCTCAACTGCCATCTTACCTCCAAATCGGCGATGCAGCGCACCATGGCCGCGCTCGTCATCGCAGAATGGGCCGTGCGCGATTCGGAGTTCAAGTACTGCCCCGCGGAGCTGCGAGTCAAGCTACACGTATGCGTCTACGAATGTTTCTATTTCGACGAAACCGTACACAGCGTCGCTCGACTCGTGCAGGAGGCACAGGACTGGTTAGCCACTCTCAAGCACTACAAAGCGCCTATCGACGAAGATTACAGCACGCTTACCTTGGACGCCATCAGGCAAATCGCAGGGCCCGAGGCGGAGGCGCGTCTGGTGGCCCTCAAGCTGCGCCCCAAGGTGCTGGCCAGCTTGGAGGACCGCCGCAAGAGCCTGCACGCAGCGGCGGTGCAGACCAGCAACGAACAACGCGCTCTCGCAGTCTCCACGCAGGCGGCCATCTCGGGCGCTATAGTGTGCTGCCGAGCCTTGCCGGACAAGTTAACACCGGTGGTCAAGCCTCTAGTGGAGTCCATCCGCAAGGAGAGCAACGAAGAGCTGCAGCAGGTGGCGGCCAAGCAGTTGGCTATGCTGGTGGAGTTGTGCGGGTCGCAGAAAACCACCGACAAGATACTTTCCAATCTGTCTATCCTTCTGAAATGCGACACCGAGTTCACACCGCTCATCAAAGACAAGCCTTCATCTTCCAATCCAGAGTCAGCAATCGCAGTAAGTGTTGTAAAAACACCTGAATAGAGTGAAATAATCTAAACCGAGTTAATTGTACCTTTTCCCAATGTATGTAGGGTCCCTCCGACTTCTTGGGAATCGTGACGCTAGACAACCAGCAGCGGTACGCGGAGAAGGCAGTGTTCAAGAGGGCCAATTCCACCGGGCGGGGACCAGGCCGCCCACCCAACTCCGACGCTCTCTTAGAAGAGCTGCTACGCGACGACGATGACGAACACGTAGCCAATCGCATCCAGCGTAGAGGGGCTACCCTTGCCCTCGTGGAGATCACCAAGCACTTCAAGCACGAGATCGATGTCAAGGTACCCAAGCTATGGGCACTAATAGTCAGCAATTTGGAGACAGCTGTGAGCGATACCCTCAACCCACCGCTACGTGCAGACGACCCCGCCTTTGCCGAGTATCTGGTGACAACCCTACAGGTCCTCGAAGTGACGTACCCCAGCGTGGATGCCACCCTGCGCCCGCGCGTGATGCAGAGCTGCCTGGAACGGCTCTGCCTCCTGCTCCGCAACCCGTTCAAGGCCGTGCGCCATATGGCATCGCGTTGTCTTGCAGCCATGGCGCAGATCGACTCCGTCACTGTCATGGAACACGTCATAGAGCGCGTTTTACCACTACTGAGTGCCGCCGATAGTGTGAGCGACCGCCAGGGGGCGGTCGAGGCGGTCGCGTGCATTGTGGACATGCTTCAGTTCGACGTCATCCCGTACGTGGTACTACTGGTGGTCCCTTTGCTAGGTCGGATGTCGGATCAGAACCGCGACGTGCGTCTTATGGGCACGCATAGCTTCGCCACGTTAGTACAGCTCATGCCGTTAGATGGCGCTGTGCCGGAACCGCCGCGCTTGGCGACGAGCATGCTCAGTGTGCATCGCGATCGCGAGCGGGAGTTTCTGCAGCAATTGCTCGCGCCTTCCACCATTCCCGATTACACCTTGCATGTGCCGCTGGATGCTCAACTGCGCAGTTATCAGCAAGCAGGGCTGAACTGGTTGGGGTTCCTCAACAAATACAAGTTGCATGGTATTCTGTGCGATGACATGGGTCTCGGGAAGACTCTCCAGAGCATCTGCATGCTAGCGGGAGACCACTTCCAACGCGCGCGGGCTTATGAACAAACGCAAGCCGCGGATTCAGCGCCGTTGCCGTCACTAGTCGTGTGTCCTCCAACACTCACAGGCCATTGGGTGTACGAGGTGGACAAGTTCCTTCCTGATAAGACACTGCGCCCCGTGCAGTACCATGGGTCGCCGCAGGAGCGCGAGCGTATCCGGCAGAAGTTCGATCGGTATAATTTAGTTGTGGCTTCGTATGACATCATCCGCAAGGATTTGGATTTCTTCGCTGATCTCAAGTGGAACTATATTGTTCTGGACGAGGGCCATGTCATCAAAAATGGCAAGACACGGACGAGTATAGCGGTGAAGAAGCTCAGCGCCAATCACCGACTGATACTAAGCGGGACGCCCATTCAAAACAACGTTTTAGAGATTTGGAGTTTGTTTGATTTCCTCATGCCTGGGTTTCTAGGCACCGAGAAGCAGTTCACTGCACGGTACTCCAAGCCCATTCTTGCTAGTCGTGACCCGAAGTGTTCGCAGAAAGAGCAGGAAGCAGGCGCGCTGGCTATGGAGTCATTGCATCGCCAAGTTCTGCCCTTCCTGCTACGTCGAATGAAAGAAGACGTGTTGGATGACTTGCCTCCTAAGATTACACAGGATTATTATTGCGATTTGAGTCCAGTGCAGGCACAGCTTTATGAGGACTTCTCCAAAAGTCATGCACACCACACTCTACAGGTTGGTCATTTTTCTTGTAGTTTAACAATTTTTATACCTTTTATACCTCATTCGACGTGTTTCACTTGTTCTCCAAAAATTAACGACGTTTGAAATTGGTTCCTAGCAATCGTTGTCCAGTGGCGCTACCGCTAGTTCAATGCAAGGCAACACTCACATCTTCCAGGCCTTGCGTTACTTGCAAAATGTATGCAACCACCCTAAATTGGTGCTTAATGCTGCTCATCCCCAGTTCAAGAAAATAACCGCGCAGCTGGATGCACAGCGCTCGTCACTGGAGAGCATCGACCACTCTGCGAAACTACCAGCACTCAGGTAACATAACCTAGTACATAATAAAAAAAGTGTAATCACTGGTTTGATTGAAATTTGTAAACTTAGGCAATTATTGCTCGATTGCGGTATTGGAGTAAGCGCCCCGCAGGCCTCCGAACTAGTGGTAAACCAACACCGCGCGCTCATTTTCTGCCAACTGAAGGCAATGTTAGACATCATAGAGTTCGACCTCCTGAAGAAGATCATGCCTGAGGTTGCCTATCTACGTCTGGACGGATCCGTGCCGCCTGGTCAGCGGCACTCAGTCGTCACGCGCTTCAACAGCGACCCGTCATTCGACGTCCTGCTGTTGACCACGCAAGTGGGCGGCTTGGGGTTGAATCTTACCGGTGCCGACACCGTCATCTTCGTAGAGCACGACTGGAACCCCATGAAGGATCTACAGGCGATGGACCGCGCGCACAGGATCGGGCAACGGAAAGTGGTGAATGTCTATAGACTGATCACTCGCGGTACCTTAGAAGAGAAGATTATGGGGTACGTAGTTGAGCTTCTTTATTTAGCAACAATTTCTAGTTCTTTATTTCTATGTGCAGCCTACAGAAATTCAAAGTACAGACAGCAAACACCGTCATTAGCGGTGAGAACAGCCGCATGGAGACAATGGGCACTGACCAACTGTTGGATCTCTTCGCGCATAAGCCAGGCGGGGGCGGCACTGCCGCCCCGGCAGGCGGTACGGGTGTTCGCAGCGGGGTGCGGGCTATTCTCGAAGAACTGCCGGAGCTCTGGGACGACAAGCAGTACCAGGATGAATACGACCTCACGCACTTCATCTCCAAACTGCAGGGGTGAAACACCACGCACACGCGATCAATATTCATGTTCATGGATCATTTATTTATTTCTCATTTCATTCTCGAATTCACATATAATATTGTAACCTGAAGCAATACGTTTTCAACTTGGCTAATTCTAGTTTCTAGGCTTAATTAGTTACATTAGGTTTCATTCAGTGACGTTTTAAATGTACGCGGACTTTCGCGAAATAAAGGAACGTTCAGAACGTCTATTCTAGCCATTCAAGGGAGGAAGTCCAATAACAATGACTCGCACTAGGTGCTTAGTAAGCGCTAGACGCTAGTAACCGCTACTGGTTTCATCACAATGTTATTGACAAGCTTCTGCGTTCCCCTCGTCGAGGACGTGTGAAATGTGAACAAAATACCTCATGCATGCACAGTTCTGCATGCATGATTGGCTACCCTGAATGCATGCTTATCGTAGTTTCTACCATTGGGTTCTTCGCCCTTTGCGTCCACTTGATGTGGGCCTTTGGACGCGTATCTGTTTTACACACAGCTGTTACTTAAATACATAAATATATATGAGAAAATTCGTTTTCGGGAGTAATTTTGCTGATTGGTGCGGCATATTGGTCCGAAATGTTGTTTCTTGACATTGAATTAACAGGATTAGTCTACATTTCGGACCAAAATTACCGTTAATGACTTAATCAAAAGTGAGACCTTGTCGAAACCCTGGAAAAACTCCCGAAAAAACGAATTTTCTCATATTTCAACCCGCGGAAACGGAGTAAAATAATAGCTGTGTATAAAGTAATTGTAAAACTAACTTAATTAATATAGCGGTCGACGTCGATGGGCGCATGCGCACCTTTGTCGTGACACACAATGTGTACCAACTTGAGGTTAAGACGCGTGAACAGATCCTCGAAGACGCGCTGGCAGTCGATGTGTTTGCCTTCCTTGAAGCTGAGCGCATGCGCGACGGCGGGTACAATGCTGCGCGCACGCTCTATCCGATGGTCGAGGTTCCACGTCTGGAAGACGATGCGGTCCTCATAGCTGCGGTAGGGGTTGATGGCGTGCGTGCCGCTGTACCCACACGCAGGCGCGTCCCAGCGACCTTGACAATGAAAGTCCCCGCCCGGCGCGCACATCGCGCCGGCGGATCCGCGGTCGAAGTAAGCGCCGAAGTAGCGCACGTCCTTGAGCGCCTTGTCGAGCGTGGCGCAGAGGTCACGGACGCGCGCGGCTGGCAGCTGGCGGAGCTTGAGCAGGTCGTCCTTGGTCGCGTAGAAGTACTTCCTCACTCTGTCCTGCGCGCGCCTAAACATATATTCCTCTTTGGTGCGCGCGCGACTGTCCACGCCTGCGTGGTCGAGCGCGCGCATTATAAGTGTCTGGTCGCTTGGGGCGGGGGTAATTCACTCACCTTGAAACCAGTCGGGGTCTCCCTCCTTGCTGCTGACCTTGGCCTTGTCGTCGTCCATCTCTTTGAGCACCTTCGCGAGGCTGTACACATTGCTCTTCATCTGCTCGGTGAAGAATTCGGCCACTTGCTCGCCAGTGGACAGAAAGTCGAAGTTCACCTCGCGGATGGTGCGGTAGAGGATCTCTGCGTCGGTCTCGGCGCGCTCGCCGCGCCGCACCCACACGAGCAGCGTCTGGGCAGGTAAGCGCTGCAGGTCCTCGTCGGTGAGCACTGCGATGCCGTCGCGAGTCTGGAAGCCGATGTCGTCTTCGCAGTCCGCCAGCTTGAACTTGGCGAGGGTCTTGCGCCGCAGCTCGGCGAGGTGCTCAGCAGCGATGCCGACGCGCAGCTTGCGCTCGGCGTCGGTGACTTTGAAGCCCCTGCGAGGGCCCATCCCTCGCGGCTGCGAACACAGCGCGAGCATGTGTAACATCACAGCAGGTGGATACGTGGATACTTACGCCGCGCGGATGAGTTGCTACGTCGACCAGTCGACGAAGACTGCCCGACTGGCCTGTCTGGCCGTCGCGGCGCTTGTAGATATCCTCGTTTCCTCTCTACGGGGCGACATGTCGCGGGAAGTAGGTCAATGTCGCATGAAAGCGCGCAACCGACTGACCTACTTTCACCAGTACGCAGGATGAGGCAGGATAAGTATCCTACGAGTCCTGCACCTCCTGCACATAAACTATTCCAAACAGCTGATAAAAAGTGGGGTTATGTGCTCATATTTGCTAATGCAACGAGGACAAGCTCAATTGGTATTGATTTCTATTCCTATTTTCTAAATTGTTATTCTTCCTGCTATATTCTCCCAGGAGTAGATATTTTTATTCATTCATACGTAAGGATTTCCGTAATCTCTTTATAAATCTACTTAAATACTCTATCGGAACGTCCAAGCAATGGTTCTTCTCAGAGCCACAACTTGATAACGCGGAGAAACTCCCGAAAAAACAAATTTTCTGATGATAGTATATAACATTACGATTGTTCCAATCCCCCCCGAAGCAATCATAGTACTGTCTCCCACCCCACCTCTTCCATCCACTATACCATCGTCTGCAGGACCGGCGAGTGGATTGTCGAGGCCCTATGTAATGAAAAAGTTCGGACCCTTCCATTCAAGCAACCTATCCGATTTCCTTAATAACCTACGACGGTCCGGACCCCTATGCCTTTGCCCCCTTTGTTTCCCCTGTCGCCGGGGCTGATCGTCTACCAAGACTTGCTGTTACATATTACTCCTATCACGTACTCTTGTATTTTTACCATTATTTTCACCATCACTCATCCATGCTTTTGGTTTGCCACCACTTACACCTCTCTCGTCCCATATCCTTACTTCAATTGCAAAACACTCTTAGCCCTCCCCATTCCATGTTCCCTGGCACTGGCGACGATTGGGGGGCGAGCGATGGGGCGGTCGTCCCCTCACGTCATAACTATAGCAAGGAAAAACATACGGTAATATTTGTAGTTTAAGATCGTGCCCCCTCATTTTAAGCCCTTGCCCCCCAACTACTTATGTCCAATTGCCGCCACTCTTCCCTGGTGTCTGTGATCATCCACTATTCCCATCCCCACGCCAGTCTACCACTAATTTCTATCCAATTCTCGTCCTTAACCAATACTTCCACCACTCCAGCAAAGTCTAACTATTTCCTCCTGCTTCTAATTGCCTCTGCCTCTCCCAGCATTATTTCCATCCATGTCACGTTCCAAACCCCTACCCTCATATTCCTCCCCTTTTTGCCTCATCAACCTCCTTCAATTACCCTCGCACCCACATACCTTCCCCTCGCATCATTACACCTTCCTCAAACCTCTATTCTTACTCCAATTGCAAAACACTCTTAGCTCTCCCTATTATATGTTTCCTTGTGCCTGGGATCATCTACTATTCCCATCCCCACACCAGTTTACCACGAATTTCCTTCCAGTTCTCGTCCTCAACCAATGCTTCCACCACTCCCACAAAGTCTAACCAATTTCTCCAGTTTCTAAACGCCTTTGCCTCTCCCAGCATTCTCTCCATCGTTGAAACGTTCAAAACCCCCACCTTCATACTCATCCCCTTTAGTATTTTGGCGCATCAACCTCCTTCCATTCCCCTCGCAACCGTATCTAACATCTTTCCCTCCCTATCATCTATACTCGCACGCTCCCTCCAGTAGTTTCCTCTCTTCTTTAGTGAGGTTAGACAAGATTCGAACCTACGTCCCTGAGCGTTCCGTACTAAAAGGCTAACAGCACACTTTCTGTCTCTAGAGTTAGATATGTAATATCTACATTCTAAATTTAGTGTTCTCAATTTTTATGACTTCGTAACCATGACGTTGCCATCTTAACCAAATTTTAAATGTAGAAATAAATAACGTTAGAACTAGACATCTATAATCAATTATTAAATATTTATAAAAGTGTTATAAATATTCCTATTTCAATAATAAACTTAATGAACTAATTTTTGAAAACATGTCACTTGGGAGTAAAGGATTCAATTACAATCAGCTGTGGTACGTGTGGTATCGACCGCACGCAACGCAGTCAGCTGGTTTAACAACGCGAGAAGGGCAAGTACACACGTATATAAAAGTGAATACGTATACATCTGAATTAAATCTCACCTAGGCAACTTTCATTGTCATGCAGGTCATGCAAAGTGCGCAGTAAGTGCAGTCGAGCAGTGCACGGCAACTGCACTGAAAACCCTGACTACAGTCGCTTGAGATTATGTTGCCTGGACACCGTGTTCCATTGTTTACCGCACAAATCAGCAATAGTCGACATTTCGCACCTCGCACCCAAACACGCTTTACACGTTCGGAGACAAAATTGCCAGTAACCAGATCCTTTCACAACAATAATACATTACAAACTACATCTACCCGTCTCTTGCGATTTCTGCAATCAATTGTTAGGATGTCAGCACAGGCCAGACACACAAACCGGCTCGCTAAACAGCGATCCCCGTACCTGCTGCAACATGCACATAACCCAGTGGATTGGTACCCATGGGGAGAGGAAGCCTTCCAGAAAGCCAGGGCTGAAAACAAACTCATTTTCTTATCCAGTGGTTACTCGGCTTGTCATTGGTGAGTGCCTTCTTCATTCTCTACTTGCTTCGTTATTTTGCGCATTTATCTGGTCTACAGGTGTCACGTAATGGAGAAGGAGTGTTTTGAGAATCAGGAAATCGCTGATTTTCTTAACGCGCACATGGTACCCGTCAAACTGGATCGAGAAGAGCATCCAGATGTTGATAGGATCTACTTGAATTACGTGTCCAGAATCACACATTCTGGCGGTTGGCCACTGACAGTTCTACTTACACCTGATTTGGAGCCTATATATGGGGCTACGTACTTGCCACCTGACGACCAACATGGTCAAGTTGGTTTGAAGACCCTTCTGCAGTTGCTTCTTAAGCAATGGAAGTTGGAACATCACATTTTAAGACAAGAAGGTTAGTTCAAGGTCATTTGTAGTAGTATTAATACCCCATCTAGGTAAATATTACAGTTTTAAAGGAAGAAACTTTTTCATACTTGAGATTCGGTCAATTAATATCTAATAGCATTGAATTCATGATGAATTAGAATTAAAATTCCAAACTTGTTTATACAGCAAAAGCTGGAATGCAAGCAGTGCAATTGCAAGTATTCGCCAACCTGAACGCAAAAAACAATGACCTTCCACCCGAGATAGCCCTGCAGCAATGTATGGAACAAATAGAACTGTCCTTTGACCCCGTGCACGGTGGCTTCTCCAGAGCTCCGAAATTCCCTCAACCCTCATACATTAGCTTCCTTCTACATCTTCAGCACATGTACGAACCTACTTCAGAAATAGCTACAAGATGCATGGACATGGTGCTGCTCACCTTGCGGCGTATAAGCTACGGCGGTATCCACGACCATGTCGGATCAGGCTTCGCCCGCTACTCCGTAGACAAGATCTGGCAAGTGCCGCACTTCGAGAAGATGCTCTACGATCAAGCACAGCTCGCTTCAGTGTACATTGACGCGTATGTTGCCTCTGGCGACACTTTTCTTCGAGACACCGCGGAAGACGTGCTGCGCTACGTGTCGCGAGACTTAAGCCATGAACTGGGCGGCTTCTTCGGCGCGGAAGACGCCGATTCCTTAGACTCATTTGACGCAGGGACAGAAACCGAGGGCGCATTCTACGTATGGTGCATGGACGAATTGCGCGAATTACTAAAGGACAGCGAAGCTCGTAACATCTTCTGTTGTCATTTCCGGGTGGACCCCGATGGCAACGTGCCTTGGCAACACGCCGAGTTGCGAGGCACGAACGTCCTGCATTGCTCCGGGTCCTTCGAGGACACAGCCAAGGAATTAGATTTAGAAGTGGAACACGTGAAGACTTCGTTACTCGAGAGTCTGGAGACGCTCCGCAAGGCTAGAGAAGAGCGGAGGCCGCGGCCCAAGAGAGATACCAAGATAGTCACGTCCTGGAACGGATTGATGATTGCAGGTTATGCTAAAGTCGGCTTTGCCTTGAGTAACGACGCGTACATTGAGCGCGCCATGCGCGCTGCGGGGTTCGTGCGGGATCATCTGATGTCTTCGGATGGGACCCTATTAAGATGCTGCTACGGGGACGGGGATCGCGTAGTGCAAACGTGAGATATATGAATAATATAACTCAGCCAAGTATCCAATAACCTCTTCCAAAATACATTTTCAGAGACAATCCGATTGAAGGCTGCTTGGAAGACTACGCCTTCCTAATCCGTGGTTTGATTGAACTGTACCAGGCCACCATGGACGATTCGTGGTTAGCGTGGGCGGAGAATCTTCAAGAGCAACAATCACTACTGTTCTGGGATAAAGAGCATTCCTCGTTCTTCCAGACGAATGTCGACTGCGCCAATCCAGTTCTGCGCTACAAAGACGAGCAAGATGGTGCTGAGCCTTGCGGGAACTCGGTCGCTGCTTACAATCTCATCCGGCTCGACCAGTATTTAGATCGCGAGGATTTCCGCCAGATGGCTACTGGAATATTCAAAAGCTATGCGTTACATCTGAAGCAAATGCCCGTGGCTCTGCCTGAAATGATGTCTGCTTTCGTCTTATACATGAATAGTCGTCATCTGGTAAGTCAATCCCGGTTTTTAAAAAGTATTTGAGAATTCCCACGGGTCGCAATGTGAGAACATTTCGATGTCAACTCAAGGACAACCAACGATAAGTTAATTACACATTGGGTGACTCAAAATGCCGCTCGGTTGATTCTAGTATAGAAAAATTCAAACTACTTCGGGATTTTTCACCACAACCGCCAAAAGCTCGATATAAAAAAAAAACCGTGAGATTTGGACTAAAATCTTGTACGCTATGACTAACAATCGTGTTGTTTCAGATCTACATCGCTGGCGAACGTGGTGCTCCGGACACGAACGCAATGCTGAACATTCTACGCACCACGTACCTTCCCCGCCATGTACGTGTGCTCGCCGATGGCCCCGATGGTAAGAGTGCGATGCTGTACGTGCGTAACAAAGCCCTGAGCAGCGCGCACTGTATCGCAGGGAAAGCCACGGCTTTCGTGTGTAAGGAACATATGTGCACATTACCTGTAGTCACACCCGAAGATCTCCGTCGTGTATTCGCGACTGACGGTGAAGCTCAATGATAAACAAATCTACCAACGGATTGCGGTTTATTTCCTCCGAAATACACGAATTGCTAGCGGGTAATACTTACGCTTAGAACAGAAACTATAATTGTACAACAAAAGCTTAACTAATAACAATCCATCTCATTCACGCTGCCATCGTAACTGCGGCACATGTCATTCAGCAGCGCATCAAGGCTGTCCAATTGGACCAGCCAGTTATCCTTGGCGGTGATCGTCGCATCCAGGTCGTTCTGGACAAAGGTGATGAAGATCTCCGGCGTGACGGTCTGCAGCTCCTCCTGCAGTTGCTCGACTGATATGGGCTGGCGCTTGTACCGCTCGTAAAACTCGTACATGTGGTACATTTCCAAAATGGCCTTGATTTTCTTGACCTTGCTCAAAGCCCGCCGGCTTACCGCCAGATCGCATTCTTCTTCCAATGCGAAGACGATGACGCCCAAGCATCCGATGCTGCTCAACTGCTGCAGCACTTTGTGCAAGCGTCGCTGTACTTCCGCCTCGGTGAGGGTGACAATCTTGCGCTTTTCCTTGGAGAACGTCACGTTAGGGAACTTGCGGTCGATGTAGCCTTGCTCCTGTAGGTGATTCAGTACTACTTTGCCCCAGAACTCCAAAGCGTTGGACTTCACTTCCCAGTGCAGGTCTTTACTGGCTGCCAATACCATTGCTGCGTAGATCTCGGGCATTAGTTCGTTCTGGAAGGACTGGTACTCATGTATGTTGGCCATCAACTTGGCTGCTTCCGTGCGCACTATGCCCTCAGACTCGTCCTTGAGGATGTGCATCATTTTCTTCTGTTTAGGCATACAGTGAAAACATTATGAACATGTGAATTAGTTACAACTGGGTCATTCCACGCATAAAAGGGGGAAAAAATGTTAATCAGCTCAAAATATGTTGATTTTTATATATTTTGTAGATGCAGCACATATAAATTTTGCCCTCATTCAGTGAATATTACAGGGTGTTGAATTTTCGCATTCTTGAAAATTGGCGTAAATTCAAAAAATTATTCTGCCAAAAATAAAAGCAATAATTTAATTTCTTTGGTGCCATTACATACAGAATCGGAGCGTTTTACAATATATTGCGATTGACTTAATATCAAAAATTTGTTAATGACGAAAAACAGCAAAAATATATTTAAAATCGATGTATGCGGTCCTTAAGAATCAACATATTTCGAGTCGATGAACTTTTTTTCACCTTTGTGCGTGGCCCAACTACTAATTACCGGCAAATCTTGGTTGACTAGCATCTTGGTCCATATTTCCGGGACCTGTACCATTTCCTGCAGGCATTTGATGGCCGCGGCGCGTACGTAGCTCTCCGAATCGTGCATGCACATCGTAACAACCATTGGAATGATGTGTACGTTTAATAACATTGTTTGGAATAGTGGATATTCTATATACAAAGATGTAATCAATTAATGCAGTTAAAAATCGTTTCAATAACTAGTAGATACATGCATGAAGTAAATTATATGTATTTATAACAAACATTACAAATGTCCTTGACTTGACAATGAAATGCATGATCATAGTTATTGCAATGAAATGAAAAGAAAACCTACTTGAATGTGAGATGTTTGCAATCGTGTGGAGAATCTCCAAAGTACTGTCTCTAATCTCCCAGTGCATGTCAAACAACTTCATAGTGAGCATACGGCCCAGTGTACTAGTAGTCGAATCTTCTTCGACAAGTAGCGCAAGATCAGGCGGCAGGAATCGCGCAATGGACAAGTCGACGAGCTTCAGCGCGTGCACAGTGACCCTCGACGGCCAGAACGTCTGATTAACACATTCGATGGCATTGTTCATCACGCAGATAGTCTCGACGCTGTCGGTCCACGAGATGTCGAACTTGGTAATACACGCCGCAATCGTCTGCATGAGCGTGATCATGAAGCTCGCGTTTTGTACGAAGAGTTCCTGCATCGTAGGCTTTTCGCGCAGACCTTCAATGATGTCAGTGAAGGTATACACTAGTACTTGGAACAAAATAATCGCGCGATTCTTGGTGTACTTGTCAATAGACCGCAGAACATACTGCGTGGCGAATTTAGCCGTCTGGAAACCGTCTTCTTGCTTCTGGATGACATCCCGCCATGCGTAGGCCATGCGAATAGTGCGCTCATGCAGTATTTTGAACAGGGAGGTGATGAAGTGCTCCCGAAGGTCATCAGTGCCGTCCAGACGGAAGTCGCGGATGTGCAGCACGCAAACGCTGAAGATGGGAGTCATTTGGAACACCAGTAACTGGTTTTGAAAGCGTGGGGGCTCTCGTCGGCCTTCCACGGCGGTAGCAGGTTCAGCTTCGGGGATGTGGTTCCAAAGCGCGGCTGCGAGGTGGGCCAATCGGATGACGACCGGAATGTAACGTACGCATAGCAGGTCGTTGAGGAAACCCATGACCTCTACGTCTACTCTATAGGTAAGCTCGGTTTCTGTGTTTTGCGGAGGTCCAGTCAATAATTGTAGGACTTTGATGTGAATTAGCAACGCGTGGACGTCGTAGACAAGCTCTGCTTCGCCTGCACACGCTTTAAGACGCAACAGAGCTGTTTCTAATTCGCCACCCTCGAGCAGCAGTTTTACTGCGCGGTGTTCTTTATCCTCCACTTGCTGACTCATCAGGTGAAGAAT
>JAODVP010093520.1:0-11711 GCA_025400035.1 Tetradonia laticeps
ATTTAGAATTTTCCAACTAAATTTTGTATTTTTCAGTAGTAATGGCTGAAATTATTACAGATTATAATCTATAATAACACAGTGGGTGACTCAAAAAGGCGCTCGGTTGATTCTAGTATAGAAAAATTCGTAATTTTTTGCTTTATTTTTCGCCATCTTGAAATATTCCATTTCAGACATTCATTTTTCCCCAAAAAATTGATCAATTTTTGGAATTTGTGCATGTAACTAACATGCATAGCATTTAAGAGTAGATGTGATCACTAAATAATTGGGTTTGTGTCGAACAACCAATCGAATTGGAGTAAGTTTAAGATGTACTTCTAATATTTCATCTTTTTTCATCAATACAGATTCATATCTTTATATAAGTGAATTACGTTTTTGTTTTTCGTAAAAAGCGAAGCACTGAGCAAAAAGGAATAGCAAAATACGCACATTCAAAAGCGCATGAAGCATACAGCAATATCATCCATCTTTATTTCTCCACGCGGCGTTTTTCTATACTAACAATAAAATCAACCGAGCGGACATGCTTTTTTGAAATCTACCTACAGTGTAATTAATAAATAATCTATAATGATTTGGTAATAAGTAAAGATTAACCATATTTAGTAACATTTAAAAAGTGAAAAATTACATGTGTCATATATAGCGTTTAATAATTGTTATAACAGTCGTATTTCCGTGAAATTTTTATGAGTTATTGCTGAATGGTATCCCTATAAATCTACACAAAGGCCATAATATTATCACTATTACATATTCTGCAATTTATTGTTATAGTTTTTTTTATCAGTTGTATCACAAAGTCCTGAACCGAATACAAATTAATCCTATTATTAAAATTACCAAAAATTAATTTAAACTGTATTTTTAACTATCTTGCTATTTTATGTGTAACAGAATTGTAAATTATAAGGTTGTTAATTTGTAATTTAGGTATTTGAAATAGTGAATATAATTTTGTAATAATTGGATTAAAATCTAAGATTTTTCAACAATTTTCCAAATAAATCCTTCTTGTAATTTCAAATGAATTTTAAAATAGTTTCAGGCATGTCAGCTATTTTAATTTATATTTTAGATTTTCTCAATACAGAACAAAATAATTTTTTTTTTCAGTTCGAATTATTTATCATATTATGTATACCTGTTCATATCATAGGCTTGCCCTATGACTCGCAAATCCTATTCATCAATTCCCAGCCGCCCCTCGCATCATAATGACTTCGCTCTGTTTTATCATCATTTCTTTGGCGTTTCGTGAATTTAACGCTCCACGTACAGCTCCACGCACGTCCATTTCATTTGAAAAAGCGGCCGCGTCAGCAATAAATATGCAAAGCCGCCGCCGGCAGCGCCCGCGCCAAAAGATGCAGCGCACGGGGCAGCAGTCACACACTCTCAGTCACTCACCGCCGCCGAAACAGAGACAGCCAGCATATACCTCGCATTGGAGGCGGCTCGGACTAAACATAACTTATAGACATTTCTGCGGTGTCGTGCATGACGCTGCAAAAACGCCGCGCGGTTTTATGCTCACAATCAGCGTATTTGATGTGTGCGCAGCAGTCGGACGGACGGTGACATGTGCACGCTTCCACGTGACGCTGAAGGTACACCAGATAGAGCAGGAATATCGCCGGAATAAATTTCAGCTGAACAAGGACGAAATTTATTCAAAGTGCGCGCTTGCTGCGGTAAGGTGAGCGTGGCCGTGTATTGATTTTTTGCTTTCGAGCGCGAATTTTGAAAGCCGCTGGATGACACGCGATGGATAATAAAAACGCCGATAAACCATGTCACGAACAAAAGACCCGCAAAGTGCAAGTGCACTTGGTGTGTTTTATGTTTGCAAATTCGGCAATGAAGCTATTGAGATATTTGCTTCCTGGAAATAAATAAATCTAATAAGACGAAATATGCTGACGGTTAAGTGAAAAAGAAAATTTTATCTCCATCGCCCGTTTGACGAATCAATGAAGGACACGATGTGAAAATTGCTTTTTAATTAAACGCACTTTAACTACCCGTCGCCGAGCGTTAATTAAACTCCGAAGGACTGCGCGCTATTTTCGCTTCCAATGAATAGGGCATTCAGAGCACAGTGATCTTCGGTCGCGTGACATTCAGTTAGTTTCTTTTCCAATTGTTCTTCGCTCAGACGTGCTTGCTTTCATTTAATTATTCTTTTTGACAAATGCACAAATTCTTCGCTAGCTCCTGCAGTTTTCAGCGTCAATATTATTTCTTTTTCGCGTCTTTAGTCTTCCAACTCATTCAATTTAAACAATTCATCCAAGAATCAACATTTCAATATTTTCGCAAGCTCTATTTTGTTATAATATAATAAAACTAACGAATTCTCTACGAGGTTTATAAAACCGCGATTTATAACTCAAACGTTATAGTTGTTATAAAACCTTATGATTGCATGAATTAATTTCCGCTTTTTATGACTCTAATTTGCATAAACAAACAATTAAACATAAATTGTTGCTGAACATTTCGTTGTGCTCTTTAATGATTATTATTCGTAATTTTCAGAAAACAAACACTTAAAAATTTTCATTCATTTCAACTGCATAAATATTCAATTAGGTAAAATATTTGATTATTTGTTTATTATTAGAAGAGTAATGACCTGTTTGTGGAATAAATATGCCCGGCGCCTCCACAGTATTTTCCCTTGCAATACTATAAATATTAGTTCAACGTTTTGTACATAACTAGTGAAAAACTCTTCTCAAATTGAAAGTTTCATTTGTCGCGCGTATATCCGGAAAGGACTGTCTGGGCGTCAAAGCTTTAATTTTGCTAAGGTTAAAGTTTCGCAAAGGTTTCGGAATGCACAGGAAGTGGGAAAGGTTTTAGCGTACGACAAAACTTTCACAAAAAGTTACAGTTCTAGTGGCAAGTTTCGAAAGAGTGTCTAAAACTAAAAAAATCTAGCCCGAGATTTAAATAAAGCAAACATACACACGAAATGTACAAGTTTATGATTGGTTGAATCTGTTCGGCGGTTTGCGGTCGGGTCACTAAGTTTCCCAAGCCTGATTAGCCTCTATTGGGGACATTATAATCGTTAACGCAATAACTATGCAACTGCGGTCCAAGTCACTGCTGGCGAATATGTCCGTATTGTCTATAAATTGCAGGCTTCAAATGCAAGTCGGTTAGTGACGTCTATAATCCACTTAGCATTCTCGCAAGACTAAACTTGCCACTTAAATGCCAGAACTATAATCGCAGTAATAAGTTTTTTGGTGTTTAAAGGACATTTATGTGAGACTAAACTTGTTTTATGTAATGGAGTCGGTAGATGGAAGTCATGGGAAGGTGATTCGCATCATTTCAATTTTGATGCGCTTGCTGGGATAAGTAAAATATGCGCATACGTTGCTGGCTCACAGTTGCTTCCCGGCGCCTCCACCTCCGCCGACAAAGGCTTCGCATTCTTTTTGGCAGTGTGATGCCCGCAGTAAGTGCATTGGCATTATCCATTCCAGTTCAAAGCCAGCGCCGAAAAAGCATAAAAAGCATTTGGGAGTTTCTAGAGACAAATCCGCTTTCAATCGCTCCAAAGATCCTTCTTTCTGTTTATTTGTTTTGTTTGCTTTTATATAGTGTCTGATCGATGTTGAGGAGTTTATAGATATAAAAGGACACATTTTGTTTTATGTTAGACTTGGTTTTATAAAATATCAGATATATTCCATCGGTAAAGAATTATAAAGTGCCGTGGGCGGCGCGGATTCTGGGCCGAGCAATATAAATGAAAAACGATAATGTTCACTAATAAATTCGCTTATATGGAGCAATGTTGGCCTTTGGCAGCGGCAAATTCGACGCTGTTTAGAATAATTCCACGAGTATCTTCCAGAAAATTGTAAGACCGCTTCGGAAATTGAATTATATTATATTATACTAACAAGTTATGCTAATTCATGCGAAATAAACATAATAAATATAATAACTAACGATAGAGATTAATAGAAATGTTATTTTAGAACAAATGTGATTAAATCACATCCACTCTTTGAAAAAGCGCATGCAATACAGAAATTTATAATGCTAATGTCATGAGATAGATTATGTAAGTAATTGTGTAATTGATCCTAATCTATTCCAATTGCGTTGCTTTCTCTTACCTTGTAACATTCGTAATTACATTTAAATTACTCAGGTACATTAGTCGCACTCCCAATGATAAATTAGACAAGTAACGCAAATTGCATGATTGTTACATAGCACGCCGTGTCCTGGGTGTCCTGTCTAATCACTAGGTTCTTCATCAGGTTGAATGTTGAAACTTATTGGAAGCTATTTATGGTTGAAGCACTCCTGAAATTTACGGCCCAACAAGCGAGCGCGCAGTTGTATCTTCATATTGTCCGCTCATTACATTACGCTGTTGATCGATTAATAATATATCAACGATGCAATAAACTAGGAGCAAAGCACGCCGAAGCTCGGGGCACTAGCCGATTTCTATTATTCCTCGTGACTTGCCTGTCGTTCGGCGTGTTTCCGACCTGGTCGATCGTTATTAGTCCTCCGAACATGGCTAAGCACTCGACTCGCTTTTGTGGGCTTGGCAACATTGTTGTCCTTTGCTGTATTGTTCCATCGTGTGCTGTATATTGTGTGTTTTGTCGGGGTGGGACCCTGAGGAAAATAAACAATGCGCACGCGCATATGTTCCTGCTGGAACTTTGAATGGAGTGTTGAATGTGGGGTTAATAATGCCAATAAAAGCAAATTTACCTTAAAATGACGTAAGTGTACAAATTGCTTAATGTTATTATTTTTATTATTATTAGTATTGTTATTTTTATTATTATTAGTATTATTATTTTTATTATTAGTAGTATTATTACTTTTAAATGAAAATAAGAAAAAACTTTCTGGATGCTTAGTTCTTGGATAGAATCTACCCCGATGCACAAATTTCTTCGGCTGTTACCTCGCTTGTTACGGTATCAGATATCAGCGTTGCCACAGTTGCGAGACGCGTAATTGTGAATTGATATTATCTCCAACGGTAACGAGAATTAGATTTCTCCCGTTTCCGAAGATCGTTTCCTGGTCTTTTGTCCGCAGTCGTCATGCTATCTCATTTTCGTAATTCACACGCTACATTTCAATATCAAATTGCATATCATTGAATTTTCATATACCTGCTCGCAGTAAACAAAAATTGACTAAAATTCCAAATGACATACGCAGCCAATACGAAGAAACAGATGACATTGCAACGTGGTCGCCATATATTGATTGCAAATCGCCTCCGTGTGCACCGGAGCGCACAGGACGATAGAAGGACGAGGGAGAAAAGACCGAAGGCAATTTTAAATTGATGTTTTCCAACGCTATTCATAATACGTTGCTGGACGAAATGGCGTACGCCTCGAGAATGGAAAACGTGAGGAAAACTGAATTAGTACAGACGAGAATAAGAAGCAGTACGATTACATTTCATTAAAATAATATTTCCTAACGTTCCGCAACGCCAATAAAAACAAACCGCATATGCTCATACATCCTCCTTAAACGGAATACTTTGTTTGACATTCGCAATGCCATTGTTTGTGACTTCTGCACAAGTGGAATTTATTATGTTTGCACAGCTAGAGATACGGCTGGTCGAAAATATCGGATTGGAGCAAAGATCCGCTTATCTGAGATTTGCGAAATCCATAAATCTGAATACAAGTCCGAACAGTCCGCGGTGCAGTATTTCATACTTATAAACTTAGACCAAACTTATAAACCAAAAAATTGATAGACCTACTGATTCGGAGTTTGAGGCTGTAGATATAATCAGGAAATATGCAAATCTTGTGGTATCTACTGGAAATTTCTAATATAAATACAAGAAAATACGCCAAAAGCGTAGGCTAATACCAGTTTGCCAAGTCGCATCTGTTTGCTCGTCCATTGCTCGTCCCAGCCTGAGTGCTGAAGGCAAGAAAGGCAAACTTTAAATACTTTAAGCACACTGTTATTAAACGCCGTATAGTTTCGAGACGCCTCATCTTTCTTTCAGACCAGCGGCGACAAAAGCCTTCACCCGCTAGGCCGCATACTTGGTACCCCTTAATCCTTTTCCTTATACGACACAAAGTAAACACGGTAAAACTACATATAGATACGATTAAACCACGGCTCAGTGCAACTGCTTGTTATTCTTGTTGTTCACTTGCGCGTGCACGTATTTAATAATAATAAACCCGTCGCTTCTTTCGCTTGCGTTTCACTTGCGTTTCGCTTGTGTTTGCTAAAAGCTGTTGACTTATTGAGCGCCATGCATCTATTGTATTTGCGGATAACTTAAACTTTGTAAACTTTGGGGACTTTACCGAGATTTTAGGCAAAAGTTTCCAGAGCAAATAAGATGGATGTATATTGTGGGTTTTAGGGTTGACCCGGCGCCTCCACCCTATCATACTCCATGCATCTAACTGAATATTTATATTTATAACTTTGATTGTTATTCGCGTAATTAAGTAAAGTGTTCAACTTCATCATCCGGCTAATTTACAGCGCATTCACGTGGAAACTATCTCTCCACTCAACGTTGACTTGACTGGCGCAATGGCGCGAATTATAACCGTCGCAGGAGTTCGCTGACTAAACGTCACACAATCATCCTCTCGCATCCGCGAACGCAATTTGTTAGCGAAACAGCCGACGGCCGCACAATTCCTACCTGCTCACCGACGCCTGCGGCTCCCAGCAGGCAGAATAAGGAAAATAACTTTAACGAAGAGAGCTTTGAATTCCCAGGCGCTTGTTTTAACATCTCGGAGGGTGGGAAACGTAGGTGGAAGTCTAACTTGTTCATTATTTTGTTTTATTGCGCTGTAGTTGGACAAGCCGGCGTTCATACACGCGCCTCGCTTCTCTGCCCAACTTTCAGGAGTTGATGATGTAGAGTAATGTTGTAGCCACTTTTCCGCAACTTCTTCGCATATCTTTATAACAGCTCATACACCTAGTCGTCCTGCTGCGTAGAAAGCCGGCTTAACTTCACTGGAGTTTGCGAGACTTCATTTTAGATATTCGCGTGTTTCGATCGCGTCTGTTTTACTTTGACGCTGCCGCTAATGCGACACTTACTACTTTCCTGCACAAGTTTGTGTGGAGCAGGGCGAACAGAGTGTATGTTGATACATGGTTGGTACATGGACTTTGCTGAGCTTGAGAGTTGTGCAGGGACGACATACTTGTAGTGATATTTCCCAGGAGGACATTACACTCGACTCGAGTCCCTTGCGCGACGTGGACCTGAATGGCGACGAGTATGGCGTTGGATATAACTGTGACCAGTGTAATTCAGGATCACCTAACACCTTTGGATCTAATCAAAATATCTAATACAAAATTGCAAATGAAAATGATGATGTTTTTCTACGGCTGTTGTTTATTAAGTCTCTAGAGAAGGATAATTGAATACTAGAATTAAATGTACGAGTATCTTCGTGAAAGTTTAAGAGTTTAAGTCGTTGGTATTATGTGACTATGAGCGCCGGCATGCAATTGCTTGACTCATACCGAAAAGAAGTAGGAAGAAGCATAAACTGCCAGAAAATTAATTAAGAGCATTAATAAGTTGTTTGCCTTTGCGCTTAATCACCTTTTATTACTTTTGTCTCACAACAACTGAAAATTGTAGATTAACATAGGAAATGATAGAGTGGAGGCGCCGGGCATCCACAAAATTCCTTCCCTACAGCGTTCAGCGTCGTATTTCGAGGTACTAATAGTAGACGGATATTGCCGAATATGTTCAATCCACCAGGGGCTGATCTTCCTCTGCTCTGGCGGTCGGTGTAGACATGAAGTCAGTGTCAGCGCTTCCTTCATGTATCCCGAGACGCTTCCATTCCGCTACTGCGCGCTGTCATCCGATCCACTTATACAACGCATTCGGCACCAACCTGGAACCGCCTTACATGCAGTCAACCCAATTCCTTTCTCCTAACAGCACGTTACTGCAGCTTGATAAGTCGTTGGGGAAATTGAGAGATCTTATATGTGCGCGTAATCCGAACATTGTGGAGGACGTAATAATTAGACGTCTGTCTCCGTACAGATTCATCATTCTCCCGAGGCCTCTTTGGATATTCTACAATTTATTACTAATCACCACCCTTGGGTCACGTTTTATTTGATTTAATTATATATAGGATATAATACGACTCGTTTTACTATAAATTTCCTCTAGATTTGATGAAATATGGCAGAATAAAGAAGTTTATATCCTCAAACTACGCTTGGGTCTGCTTGTGGCTCTGTAGCCCAAGTTGGAAGCAAAACCGCAGAGTCTTGAATTCGGGCCGAAAACCTACAACCCACAACTCGTACAAATCCCGACTAACCGGAGTGCGCCGGGAAAGTCTGACAACTGCGAGTGCGGGCAGAAAAAGCCGACGTGGTTACTAAGAAGAAGCTCACCAGACGGAAGCACAAATATTGAAATTTAATTCAAACTTTCTTCGGTTTTCGCTACGAATTACGGAGAATTCTGTAGGCGGCACAGGACGTAATGCCATTATGCTATTCCAGCAAAGTATGCGAAGCCTGTACAACTGCAAAGCCACGAAAATACACACTCGGTTTGCATATCACTAAGCTGGGAAATGAATACAATGGTTTAATATCTCGCATTTCGGTGGGTTGTATGGAGTTTTCTGTTTAACTTACACAATGCAAATTAATATAAATTTGATCAGGCAGTTAATTAATGTAGTTATTTGTTGTAAATTATGCCATTTGGCTATTTTGGCAAAAATACATTGAACTGTGGTTTCATTAACATGTTAATTATATGATTTGCTGTACCGCAGAATTCATTTATAGGCAGAAATTGTTCATACATGTGTAATATAGCAAATATTTGAAAATTGAATAGACCAGAAGTTAGCTAAAATACGTGTTTAGTGAAATTTGGGAAGATATGTGAGGATTTATAATAAATAATTAAACCATTTGCTTTAGTTTGCCGAGATCATACGAAAATATATGAATTCATTTTTAGTTGAAAATGGAAGTGACCTAACGAAGAATTATAATATTTTATAATGAATAAATTGCAAATAAAATTTATATTCGCCTTTTTTGGGGCATAATTAGAGATTATTAGAGTTAATTGGTGACAAATATGAATAGGATAAAGCAGAAAGTGTGTAGCTATTAAATACAACTTACTGTATTAATTGAATATTAGTAATCCTATAAAATTTGTGTTTCGACTTGATTTTATCACAATATTTACATACCGAGCTAAAACACAACATTAAAAAATTAACGACAATGAAATAAAACCCAGCATTGTTTATCTCCGTATTATGATTGTTGCATTTCTGTTCATCTGTGTTTACACGTGCACTTTTCATGTTGCTAGTTAGAGAAAAACATTGCAGCTGTTACTGAAAACACGTCACTAAAAACACACATGCACTGTAGTACAAACAGATTAAAAGCTACCAAATCAAAAATCTAAAAACCTAAAAATACGACTTTATTTCCTAAAAATACAAATTTATTATAAATTATCGTACTACAGATGTTTGAGGAGATAATTTAATATGAAAATCAAATGAGAAAGCTTTCAACATCCTCAAACATCAATAGAGACTTCTTAAGAAGCTGGGATCCGGAATATACAATTCACTCGCCAAGCACTCTTAACCTGTGGAAAGGAATTCGCAGTGGGGCAGGCTTTGTAGATTTCCCGGCCACAATGCAAATTTGGGTGGGCTTGCTCAACCCAAATACACAATGTTTTCCAAGTCGAACTCTCCGCGAGGACGTGGACTCTTTTGTGTGCCCGCCATTGTGTACCCGCTAACCTCCACATCCGTCATACATCGATTCACTTCAATGATAAGCGAGTGTGCTTTGTATGTTTGTGCCTGCGTCAGTTTACGCTTTGGGTCCGCGGTTTTGGGTGCTCCAAACACACGGATCCAATTCTAGATCTTCCCTGCACAAAGCGAGTGTATGTAAGGTAAGAGAAACTGGGATAAACCAACCCTTGACCAGTGGATCTGACACACTCGGTTAGCAGTCTAGCTGAGGTCAGGTAGGGTTGTGGATAAGGAAGTTTCCGTGGGTTTGCGGTCGTGGGTACGCGTAACCACAAGTACTACTTCTCTAACAGTAAGTCTAGCCACTAGCAACCACAAGCGAACAACATTTGGATAAAAGGCAGCTAAAAATAGAGGCATACAATCATGCGAACGTAGTTTATTGATGGCTCGTCTCTCGGGAAACCTGACACTTTGCGGTTGAATAATTTCTCATTGTCGACAACTCGCAAGCCGAAATTCATTCATTATAAAGCGTTCGGTCTCGACAGGTGGTGATATACGAGAAACATCTTCCTACCCCTGTCCTTACAACTTAACCTGTGCGATAACCCACGAATCTTTCACTGCCCTTTTTCTTCACCACATCTGCATTATCAAGGCATCGGAATTGAGACGTTAGCGCCAGGACAATCGCAAGATGGTTGCTGGAGGAGGGGCAGGGAGTAATAGTATAGATGGACTTGAGGTGAAGGGTACGAATTCTCCTTGCATCCATCAAGAAATCTACTCTATACTGAGCTTTAAAGTACGTGCTGGGAGACGTGCGCCTGAAAGGATGAGCTCCTGGCCCTCTGCTTGTAAGTGTAGAGCGGAATCGCGGTGGAGCGCAATGGAGGTAAACGCTGGAGGGTGATTTCCACGCGAGCTGGACTCATCCATCAAGTCGGCCACCGTATAATTCATGAATCCATTAAAATAATTCACGACGGTGCGCCAAGTAAACGCAAGCTCTCCGAATGTTGTTATTTGAAAGTCGGCCTGAGTTATATGAATCCAACATTTTTGAACAAGTCAACGATGACTATTTATATTTAATATTATTACGAATAGGATATCTCCTGTTCACATCCTGTGAACAGGATGGGGGCGTGCAAACAACGTGGAAATTGAAAAAGTAAAAGAATAAAAAATAGATGATTGTAGGTTTGATGGACATGTAATTTACAAGCAATTTATAGGAAACAATTGCTGCAGTTATGTTTCTTTGTTTTCAATGAAACAAATTATATTATGATTATATATAAACACGTTTAGCGAGGGAGAGTTTCTTTAACTTTAATTTAATGTCTTGGATATTCTCATTGCTTTTTTGTGATGTCAAAGTAAACTGAGAAAATGACTACAATTTGTATATTCAGTTGACTTTGTAGACTTAACCCAATTCCAACTCGCGTTTAACGTGCTGAAAAATCGCCACTGTGAATGTTAATGCTAATTTTAATGTACTTGCTATGTAAACCTGAACTGCATTTGGAATATGTGGACGGTGGACATAAAAGTGGCAATTTGTATAAGTTGAGGGATTCGTATAACCGCGAGGGTAGAAATTCAAGGCGTGTGTACATATTCAACATTAGCATAAAGCGAAAATATTTAATTTCATCGTCTATTGTTTCAGCAAAGCTTCATTCCAATGTGTGCCTAAAATTAATATTTGCTTGGATTTCAGAACTGGAAACGAATCAGTGAAAGCGTATTGTAAACAAATAAAACGTCATATTGTCGTTATTATATTTTCAAATCCAACATATTTAAAATTTGGTTTATTTACTTATATAACGATTGATAAGGAGTGTAAGGAGTATTAATAAAATGATGAAAATGCAAGAA
>JAODVP010093583.1:0-11681 GCA_025400035.1 Tetradonia laticeps
CCGCGTTATAAAAGATCTTCTTATGCATGGTAACTTATGGACAACCGGCGGGACCTGGTAAAATTCGCGTAGTATACGAATTCGCGGTTTAACCGGACGCGTTATAAACGGTTTCCACTGTACTTAGCTATGATGTTAAATTCTAAATGAATATATAAACGGCACAATACTTAGCTTTAACTAATTAGCTTTAAAACATATTGAAGAATTTTGATTAATTTTCAGGAATCCGTGTAAAACTAAGCTAAAGCGCTTTTAGTCATATGGTTGCTGGAAGCGGAGCTTGTAGAGGTTTTTCAGGGGAGGTTGGAAAATTCATTAATTTTCATTATAACATCACTCGCATTACTCAAAAATAACAGACGGTTCGCTCCATTGTTGCGCGACTGCCGGCGCCGCTTCGCCGTGGTCCTAATATCATTTGGGCGGCTGCATATTTAAATTTAAATTTGAATCGTGTTTTTGTGCTGGTACCATCCCTTAGCGCGCCGCAACCCTTTGGCTGGCAGGCCGGTGGCTCTCTTCCGCTACTGTTTGCATTTATTAAAGATACATAATGGAAAATGGGGAAACACAATGAGGGGAGAACGCACCGAATTTCAACTTGCACACATCACGAAGGAAGGGTGTTGAAAGGGTTTTGTTGCACTTAGTAAGATTTGCTAGTTGTTACTGTAATTTTACGAGAGAGGTCCGATAAGTACTTATCCGGTGATAACAGACACGCGCAATAAATATTATGCTTTTACACGGCTACTCTCAAATTTTTAGCTCCAGTTATGAGAAAAATAATAGATAAGGTCGCTGTGTACGGTTACTACTCCTTCGATTGTGACAATTTACACTTGATATAACATGCTTTAAGGCGAAGGGTATGAAGGATAGCGTAGACCCCAGGCGTATCTATGAAAACAAATCTTGGGTTATGTCTTGCTTCAGGTGTGATTGATGCCAAGTTGGGCCACACCTGATAATATGTGCAACTCCGTTCACTATAAGAGACAATGTAATTTGCCCGGCGCCTTCGGCAATGAAAAGAAAAAAAAAGAATTAATTGGGCGTCTTCGTCAACTGAAATTTTTATTGTAACCATCTACACTCTTGCGATACAAGCCCCTTGGGAAGTCGTTGTATTTATCGAGACACCCTCGTACTATGAACGAACGGAAGAAGCAGAAATCTTTTAATTAATCACAGTTTTCAAATCCATTTAGGACTAAATTGTTTTGGCCCCATGATGAAATCATATCAAAGCCACTTTAGTACGCAATTTAGCCTCATAGGAACATGATTCATTCAAAAGCCCTAAATATGTTTGCTTTGAATTTGCATGAGTAGGTACTAAATGAAACATCCTTAAGGTGTCGTCGGTGTTAAACTTATTTCTTATTCCGTGCTTGCGTCTTTTCTTTCATCACACATGAGACTAGCTGACGGATCTTATCAGCATTCTTATCGCGTTCAAATTGGATTCGTTTGAATCTTACGCTGGCTTTTTTCTTGCTGTGACGATTCTTGCTACATCTTGCTAGCTGGCGTCGCCGTCGCGAGGGATTTGCATAATCTATGTGTATGCGCGAAACAAGAAAACGATAAAATATGTGACATACATATATCAAACAACGCACGTATTCGCCGATCCTGGCACAGAGAGCAATGCCAGAGATAAAATAGTATCAAGCGGACAAAGACTTTTGCTCCGCTGAGACGCTGTAGCACGAAGACGATTTGTAGTTCTTCGCTGCTTTTGCGCACTATACAAAAGGATTCGCCGAGGAAATGCACAAACACGCGGCGTGCACTTTGTTCTGAAAGGTCCTTTAACAATTCTCGCGTACAACATGCAGTCTAGTGGTTGAAAACGAGCAGCCGGAAGTGAGAAATGTGAGACTATCCTAGTGGCTCAATTTGGATGTTGGAATAATAGAACATAACATACGGTATGTTCTATTGTTGTCCTAAAAAATCTTTTTACTTTTTTGCCGTATCAGTTAGAATTCCAACTTTGCTTAAAGTTTGTTTAAACTTAACAATTCCCCATTTTACATGTACGAAATATTTTTACATTTATCTAAAAGTTGAATGCGGCAAGTTTTATATCGTCGTTTCGGATCGCGCCAAAAGAAGGAAATTTGTTTTCTCTCGAATGCTGGAATACATAAAAGTGGAAATACCGCAGCGGTAGTGGTGGCTGCGCACGAAACTAATATAAAAGCACGAAGCTCGATGCAATTTGAGCGGCGAAGTTTTGTCAAATCCTCGGCCAGAGCAAAAGGCCAGAATAGCATGCGTTGCGCTTGAGTTTAAGTCGAAAGGCGAATTCCATCAATGATAAAACAATCAAACTTTGCGCTGTTCTATCATCCGTGCCAAGCTGACATGGAATTTTTTATTGGCATTTTAAAAGATGGTTTTATTTAGTTGTAAGTAGTTTGAAAGCTTTTTGCAAAATGTACTAGCATAACTTAATTACCTTTTTTTTAGTTTTACAGTGAAGAAAAGTGCGAATGCGAGTTGACCTGCAATTATAAGTAATGCCATTATCATTTTGTCATTAGATTAAGCTTCCATTAAAACGTAGCTAGGCGAACGCGACATAACAATTAGAACTGTGATTGTGATTAAGGATTTAGATATCAGTCAAGAGGCTCTGGTACTTATTGACCCGGTGTCGAGGCATAAATGGGGGTAGAATTGTAAATGTGGCGGTATGCTGAAAATACTGAAAATACCCGAGCGGTAATTAGACTTTCGATCGGGATGCCGATTAATAATCCGTTAATTCTAATTTATTTACTGCGCTTTCTAGACGCAGCTAAGTCCCAACACAAAGTTGGGGGTTGGTGTATAAGGATCGTCGGGGATCAAAGGGGCTTTAAATAAATTAGGAACTTAAATCTTACAATTGATGAATTTCGTTCTAAGAAAGTGTTTGTTCTTATTCTGTTTGGCTTTATACAAAAACTGTTAATCAATTGGTTTTTATTATATATAAATAAAAGCTGTGTAATAAAATCAACTTGGGATGACATGAAGTTTCATTATCAACTTCTTTCGTGATATTGTTATTCCAGCTAAACTAAGTTAAATAGCTGTCACATTTGTAAGTTGGTAATCATGCTAGGTGCAGTAGGACAATTTATTACGCTATTATCCTTGGCGAGTGCGCGTGGCGGTGCGTTGCATTTGTTCTGAGAGGATTTAGTTTCATTCGCGTTCCTAATCCGACTAATGTTAATGTATTCAAGGGTGGGCGCGTGCAGTGCTGATCTAGGAGCACAGAACAGGGACGGCCTGTACTTACAACTAGTCAAGCGTTAGTCCAAAATGCTGAGCTGGATTTACGAGTAGAACACGTATTTTTATGGGAATAATTGAACACATGTCACTTTAGTCATGCTTTATTTAGCGAACACTCTAACACTCTAAATAATTGAATTTAGGGTATTATACCATAATTTCATTATTAAATTTAAAAGTTCAAATACGACAAAGAGCACATTAATAACACAAATGATAGTTTATGTTGAAATAATCGAGGCAAACAGTTTATTTACATGGAGAAGGATTGTAACCTTGTGCTGCATTCATTTGTGGCTTTCATTCCTCATTGTCAGTACGAGTTTAATTGATTTTTAAGTTTTAAGATATTCTTTTTTTCCCGAATTTCTCACTACCCATTTCTCACTATTGAAATAGCGATTACTTGGACTCGGATTTGGTGACATTATTATTATCAAAAAATGCAAAATAAAAAATTGCAATTATGGCATAAGAATGTCCCAAAAATGAGGTGAAAAGTTAAAAACTTGACATTATAAATTTTAATTCTCAATAATAACGGAGCGCTTCCCACAAAACAAAATACTGAAGATCACAATTATGCAAATTTAACTAAACAATGATGTTCACACTTCAAATCGAAAAAATATGAAAATTGCTGTCGCTGTAACAAAAAAAAATATATTTCCTATGTACCATCACTGATGTTACACTGATAAACATACAATACTAGGTTAATTTTAGCTTAGATTAGATTAAGTTCATCGAAATAGTATTTTATTCATAATCAATTTTTATTTATAACAGAAATAAATCCAATCTTCAAAGCACCCGAAAATGCAAACAATCTTCAGAAATACTGAGTTTCCTTGTGGAATTAATAAACAATAAAACTTTGGAATATGAAATTTAAAGCAAAAAGTAAAGTTTTGTATAATATTATAGAAACTTATTATTCGAATTACACTGCATGTGGGTTTGACATTGTAGGTATGAATGTATCCTCTACATCCGAAATTCAATTGTACAGCTGGATAATTAAGGGATCGAAGATTTTATTACGATAAATGAGAACTGCATACATCTCGCTAAATAGGTGTTGGAGCTGGCAGTTTTATAATATTTTGCTACGATATCCATTTAAGTTTTAACTGCCTCCTCTCCTCAGAATCTATCGATTCTACAAAAAACTCTACTTTCAAATAGTGACAGTAAATATAATTAGGTTTTACATTAAAAAGAGGAATTCACGTACATATGTGTGTGTTTGTGATTCAGCCATACCTAATTTTGTTATCTTGCTTTAAACTAATTTTATGTAATTTGGGTTTGATGATTCCAAGACACATAAAGCGCACGCAAGTGCAGGTGCCCGGCACCTTCACATTAATCGTAAATTAATCACGGTTATAGCTAGTACGCAGTTGGCGCAGACCATTCCTTATTATTTAGCTGAGATTAAAATTAAAATAACTTCGGTATTTCTTGAAAAACAGTAAAAATTGGTTACAAGACACTCTAGTCTATAAAGATCAAAAGTTAACTTAGAGGCAACAAAAATCATGTTGACCAGTGTTATAAATGTAGAACATACGTTTCTCTTTTGTATATGTTAGTTTAACAAAATTGATAAACCCCTTTTTTAAAATTCCGCTAAGCTACATACTACAAACGTCTAACTGCCAAACGCCAAGTTTTAACAACAAAATCTACGATAACGTTCCCAGTGTTTTTATCCATTACTTATAATATAATAACTGAGTTGGCATTCATGATTGAAATTGTCCACATAACTACATTTTCCTTTTAATTTCTAAATTGTAGGTAACCAAATTTGAATAAATTGTGATCATTTAAAATCTTCATCATGTATCATCCTGTGATTAATGTTTAAACATCTACCCTTTATAAAGATTTTAAGCGAACAAGGGTACAAAAAACGCTTAGCATGTTAGAAAAGTGTACCCCGGGGCGATACATGTGCAGCACTACAAAAATTTGATGGGGGACTTGCACCCTCATCTGGTCTATTGCAAAACTCACACCAACCTCAAGGCTTTATTTATTATAATCAATTTCCTCCGACCAAAGCCGCGCAACGAATTCGAGTAACATGAATAACAAAATAAGGAGGGTTTAAAATATTAAATTCATTACGAAGCATTATAGTTAGGAATTTAATTTAAGGGATGCAAGCATACGATGAAATTAATCATTAAATTTTTAATTTGTATAAATAATGTATCGTCAGCAAACAGGAAATTGGACAGTCTATATTCTATCCATTCTGCCAATTGTTGTAATTGTTGGCATGATTGTAATGACGACCATAGGCAAATTGCAATCCTCAATGCAAGGCTACATACAGGAGTGGTTGCGTTTATTAAGCGGCGGCGAATTAGTGCCCGCATTGTTCGCATCCTGCCGGTGTCCTGTGACCAGTATCCTGAATTTTCAACGTTCTCCATAGCGTGACGCTTGGCGTTACTGTAGTGAAGCTGCTGATTCGTTGTGGCGCTCTCTCCGGCTATATTACCATTGTTTAGTCCTCGGAGCACACGTCGTTAGTTGGCCATTTGCGAGCCCTAGGAGTATGAGGGCTGCCACGCCTGCGCGGCTCCATTAAATCAGATATTACGCTAATTGCGTAATTAATAATAATTATAGTCGCGTCGCGCCACATTGTATATTAACGCGTCGAGAGTGCGCTACATCAGCGTAATCAAGATAATCTCTTGTTCCGGTGGAATGGGGATGGTAATAATAATGATATTAGGGCAGCAATGTATTATGCTATAAGTGCTGCCACCTAGGTGTATGCGACAATAAAAATATTGCGCAATTGCTTTCGTAATGATGTTTTGGAGTTTATTAACCGATAAGCACGTTTGTAATTTATTTCAATTTACCAATCGTGCGCTGCATTTTGACATGTCGCACGTGTCGCACATTAATTAGTTACTCGTAAATTAATTACGGTTATCGCAGGCACGCAGAAAATCTCCATCGGCGCAGATCATTCGTTATCATTTTGCTTCGATAATGCATATCGATAATTCTCGTAATGTTTTTATCCCCCTCCACGCACTGCCAGCTGCAATTCCTATTAACATTATTACCTCAGCCATTATTATCAGCAATTTGTGACCAGAACAGTAATCCGAACAGAACGTTGCATTCGCTCTAGTTTTTGTTGTGTTCTGTTGGATGCCATTTGTTATTGCAAAATAAAACGCTTCGCGACTAATGCAAATGCGGGTTTGGGGCGCTGTTGTTAATTAGTGTAATTAATTAATTTAATGCCGTGGAAACGATTGCGCTTGGACGTAACAGCGAGCGCGAGCTACGGCGGTTGAGCTTTTGTGCCTGCGATTTGTATTCGGGCATGATTCGCGAAATATCGTACCGTTCTGCGTGCATATTAATTTCGCTAATGCGATTACTTTTAATAGAAACGCATTTCGATCCAAATTGCTACGGGGCATATTCATTAATACTAATCGACGCAAACACTTAAAACAACTACTCAAACAAGTTGGCTAATTAAAAAGCAAGCACTTGGCTATTTTATTGCTTTGTTTCTATTTCACTGTTATCTACAAATGCGAATAGTTGGCGCTAATGTAATTTTCTTCGTGTTGGGCGGCGTGGTTTTACATTCATTTTTAGTTGTGCGGTTCGGTCTGTTGGAACGCTAAATGTTTAATGAACGTGTTTACGCATTTCGCTCGCGTCCACCACCCAGCGATAACGTATTATCCTTTATTTCGATCCCTTCGTCCGCGTGCGTGCTTCGCGCAGGACGCACAGACACAAGTTCATGTATATTACATTTGGCTACACAGTTGTTGCTTGCTTCTAATGTTGGGTGGGGTGTGTTTCGGGGTGGTGTGAGCGGGTGCCATCCACCAGCCGCCAACCGCCAGTGGTACCCCTTTTGATACGCACACAATGTCTGCGAACGCTCGTCTGCAAGACACGAACAATGGGAAATTAATATTAATACGTTCAGAAGCTGCGTGGGGAACATATGAGTTTCGGTTTCATATCCTGTGGGATGGATGAGTTTTTGTAGGATAGAGCAATATGTTATATTGATCATTATATGGGGGTGCGTTTTATATAAAAAGTGATGTTGCTTGTTTGTTGCATAGGATGTTAAAGTTTGAACATTCTTTATATCCTTACAAACAAATAGGTAAAAATTATTAGGTATTTCATAGAAACAAATATTCTTAATGTAATTTCCTTTTTACTGCAACTCCAAAACCTCATCACTCGAACAACAATTTGTAGGGCCATCTCATCAGTCATCGTTCCATAGTGTTTGTCTTGTCGTAGCCATATTCCCAAAGGCATATTTGCCTATCAGATATTTTGGCAACCAGCAGGTGTACGGTGACGCGTTCCTGCTTCCGGCCCTGTATCAGTATCGCATCCAAACATACCGTGCCGCCGCCTGCGCGCGTTTGTTTACAAAGGAACGGGCCGGATTGTCGGGGCCAATGCGAGCAATGAGCGAGACAAAGGTGTGGCGCCCCGACACAAAGGTTGTATCTATTTGGAATAATTCATAACCCGCCCCCGCTTGCCTTGTACTTCGGGAACGTGAGCTAGCACGCAGGTACTTGTATTCGTGTTACATACAAGATGCTATGCTACGAGCACAGCCACGCCGAACACGGCGTATTATTCCATATCAGCGGATTTAAATTCACGCCAGTGATTTAATATTAAGGAGAATAGTGGTTGTACTGGTGGCTATGGCTCTGGTGAATAGTGCAAGGCGTGGGATTTATGTTGAATCCGTTTCTCTTGGTTCTACATAGTTTGAGGAAACTCTTGGGAAATTCCATTAGATCGTTGTCTATGAGTCGGTGTGTTTGTAGCCCTATAATACATCTTGATTACCTAATAACGTTGAGGTAGTGCTGATCAATTTAGCATGAGGTAGAAGCACTATGAGAATTATTTGATAAATATGATTTTTCTGGTTTATTATTCGTTTTGAATAAAATCCTTGCGGGCATTGTGCAGCGAGATAACCTTTAATCTATACAAATAGCTTCCAGGCTGAAGCGCAACTATGCTACTACTCTATGAGCTGACTATTTGTTTTCCTGCATGGCTTTATCCTGGATTGCATGCCACCTATTTCATAATATAAAAACGGTTTGCCCACTCTTCCTATTGAGTGTTAGTGAAATTTCTGCCTTTTTCATTTTGAATTTTATACTTTATGTATGGTATTTTGCATTTTACATTTTGCTAGTGGAAATATATTTTAAGCTTCAGGGTGGTTCCCAGGATTGGGATCCCTGCGATTTACTATTGCATTAATTTTCCGATTTGCAATTAGTGCAATAAAAAACGCGGCTGCAGTAGTATTCGCTTTGCAATTGCATGCGATGGTCGAAAAACATAGGAAATATTTGTAGGATTTTATCTCTGTACGGGCGGGAATAATCTACGACTCGGAAAAAAGTGTGCTTTATGCGCGCGCGCGTCGCGCTGATGAGCGTAACGAATGGTTTCATTGTGCATTTGTCGCTGCGCCTCGCCGTCAAGCATGAGGCAGTAAATTGCGAATTGTCGAAAATTAAACGCTCCGCCGATTGCGATCGAAGCGAATAAAATATACGCGCGATTGGCGAGGGGATAGAAACGCACAGCGGATTATACTTGATCGAGTTTGCGCCAGGACCAAAATCCCGGCATCTCACTTTGAAAACAATACAATCATGTGATCTGCATAAAAAGTTAGCCTATTAAATTAAAACTTGCAAATTGAACTTGATGTTATCACTATGTTAATTTCGATTTTATTTGTTACAGGTATGTTTATTGGCAGTTGTTCAGTGTAGCACCATCAATGGATTTTATTTGGTGAGGCAATTTTTATTCTTGTATTGCTTTTGAATTATTTATAATTTGAACAATTACAATTTGAATTAAGGTCATTTATCGCACGCTCTGCATAAATGTTAGTGCAAATTGATTTTTCGGTTTTGGATCCGCATTTCAGTCCGGTTTTCGTCTCCAGATTTCGTGTATTCTGAAGTTGAAAAGGTGCAGAAGTAAACAGGAGATGGCGAGTTAAATTCCATTGAACACTAAACGCGCGTATCAAGTGCGAAACATGACAACTTTAGTTAGGTTAGGTTTGGACTCAGGTAGTGAGTCCAGGAAAACATGTGCTTAACATAATCCTCAATTCAATATCACGGGAAGGGCAGTTTCAAAAAAGCACATATGGATTTTACTTATAATAAAATAGCAGATGTTTTGATATGTACTATATGAGGGATCGATAATTGTAAGTTCGGAATTTAATAAGATTTGTACACGATAAACTCATTTGTGACTAATAGAGAAACTACATATTTATAGCTAACCAAGTGTTGGCCAGATCCATAAGTATTTTCTTGCGAAATAAATGAATCTAATTGTATATATTTTTTGTACATATATATTAATGTTTCATGCATATCTAATTACAACTGTTCACAGTAACCGAAGAAGAACGCAATCTAAACGATTACGGTCACCGTTATTGCTTGTCTCGGAACCGAAACCAAAAATTAAAATAAGCTTGAACCGAAACTGGATCGGATTTTTGTTTCGGTCCAAGTTCTTGATGATAATGTTAAAGAACTCGAAAATTATATTAGATTTAAAAAATTATAAACGACGTTTTTATGGGTGTGTCTAAAAAGATGAAAATAAAGTGATTAGCTTAGATGTATACATCACTTGTTCTAAAAACGTGGTGCAGCCGTCGTCACTTAATGACCAGGTACTGACTATCACACGCATACGGAGTGTTTGCATGACCAGCTACTAACTATAGGCACCACGTTTTTAATACTAGTAATGTATACATCGAAGTTGACCCCTTCATTTTCATCATTTTAGGCACACTCAAAAACCGTTGTTTTTAGATTTTTTAATATAATATAATTTATTTCAATCCTAAAAATTATAAAGCGTTTTTGGATGTGATGTTTATTCATACCGTTACACCCAAGTCATATAAAACTAAAACTGTGGTTCTATTTTCGGTAGCCCACCAGGCGGGGCATATGTCGTCATTAAGGTCGCTATCTGAAATTCAAATTACCATAAGAAAATCAGTTTTCTATGTTACCTAGCGCAACTTGGGGAGTTGTTCGATTTTTGGTGCCGATATTTTTCTTTGCGTAACACTAATGAGTAATGTTAAACATTATCTAAATCAATAAATGATTTTGGCATTTGGTGTCCTCTATATTTGGAGAGTACCGCAATTGCCATGTTGACTCCTAATATTTAGCAGTAAATTTGAATTTTGGTTTCCTTGACGTATAATTATATGAGATCAATCTCGTAGCATGTAATATTCAATTTTATTTAATAAATTCATTTTTGAGTAACTGAGCAATCTCCAAAAACACGGGGTTGAAAGAAACTAGACACGATGTGTCAACACCGCCGCCACGCCGTGTTCCTGGAAAACTTCATTGTGCGTGCAGGTGTTTGGGCCTAGGTTAGTTCATAATTCCCAGGTTATGAACCATCGCCGCCATCTTGAAACGTCATTGTGCAACAAATTGGCGCGATATTCAAATAGAGTGGTTTGAAAGGCGCAAATATTGAAGTTTGTTTTGCAATTAATTGAAAGAAAACCAACTGCATACCTCTGTCACTTGAACACTGGCGTGAAGGAGAAAGAAGCTAAACGAGTACGGCTGCAGCAGGAACGTCCATTAGTCTACTCACCATGGTATCAGCTGGCTGCAGCTGCCCAACTGAATTAAAAACGCGATTTTACACGATCTCAAACGATTTTGTGATGTTAGTTTTACAAAATACCAGCAGAGCGACAAACCGGTGGTATAAAGCATTTTCACCTTCCTCCACGCGTATGCAAATTTGCTTATATGATGAGTTAGTTCATAACCTGGGAATTATTAACTAACCTTGTCTTTGGCTTATTAACAAGCTCATTTTATAGTAGGCGGTGGAAGTTATTCATATGCTTTTTCTTCAAATGTTTTGTGAAAATCAATAAATCTGGTGTTCCTAAATAACACTACTGTATATGCGTTTTACATTGCTGCGTTTTTTGGCAATATCTCACAAACCGGATGATCTTTCGGTCCGCGACCAACAAATAATTGTGTTGTCATCTATTCCTGAGACACCCTGAAAGTTTGAACTTTTCGTATTTAAAGAGTGATAAACAAAAAGTCATATCCTTCGTGCTTACTTCCACGGAAGCGCCTTTGAAAAAAAACCTGGTATGCGAATCAGGGCCATTTTTACAACGGTTTTAATGACGAGTGATCGCATTGGCACCCTTCTATCTATCTATCTATCCTTTGGGAGGCCAGTCGACTGTCTGGCAGCACTTGGGCCAC
>JAODVP010093594.1:0-11458 GCA_025400035.1 Tetradonia laticeps
TCATTTGAACCTAAAATAATATTGGAATATGAAATTTCATAATTATAATGTTACTAATTTATTTCTCTAACAGTAAGTCCTAATTCAAATGTACTTTGAAAAGAGCAATACCAAGTGGACGCCAAAGAGGGTTTCTGGCCCACCTAATTTTTCTCTCTGGCGCCCATATATGACAGGATGCAAACAGATATTATTACTATAACTGCGCGTCTATAGACAAAGTGCATACACTTGACCAAGGAACAATGACAACACTTTCCAGGAATTAGTGGCCTCGTGGCCTGGACTATCCCTAAGTCAAGTGGCTTGCGCACAGAAAGCATTTAAAAGATATAAAACTTACCCCCATGCACGGTAAGCCATTGTTTGCGCTGCGTGCGGGAACACAGACTTTCCCCTTTTTTCTATTATTTTTTCTCAAAGTGCGCTTAAGCACTAAGATGTCGAGATTGAAAATGATGAAGAGAATACATTACTATAACTTTCAAGTAGGACGAATGGGAAAGTATTGTTTGTGTACCCTCCAAAAAACGTTGATTTCAGGTTAATCAGCTGAATGCAACAATTCTATGCAATATTTATTTACCAAGGGTGTGACGGGGCAACATTAGCTTAAATTGGTTCATGCGGCGTTCACATTGAGATTGGATGATCGTAGTCAATTAATCGCGTTACATTATATAGTGATTTGCGTGTTCCACAGCTATTTGGATTACAAAATGCATTGTACAAGCCAACTCAACACGAAACACGGTTATTGCCGTATTTATTAATGATAATGAAACAAGACATTTTGCTGTCGGTCTGCACAGTTACTTAATAAATGCGGTAGTCATAAAGAAATGTGGGTGGTGTTTTCATTATGTATTGAAATTGATGATCATTACGTCATATTCTTAGTGTTTTCTATGACTAATGAAGATAGCACACGCCTTTTAACACAAAGTACAACACACAAAATATAATACTTGATGATTGCTATGAAATTCAACGCAAAATGCAAGAAAATGTAGTGCTTAAATTACATTACAAATTACATAATACAATCTGCAATTTGCGTTGATTTTCATAAATATATTAAAATATACCTGAATGTTGGGATAGGGTACCCTTGCTTCTCGTACACTGCGGCGGGCACTATTTCAAAATCCAGCTGATCGTGTTGAAATTTTGTATTCAAAGTAATGAGAGATTCCTTGTTCCTTTTATAATTATCCCACTTTTTGGTCGGGTACCCTGGCCTGATGATTGCGTTTCATTATAAACTAAGGTAATCTTTTGAACCTAATATATTCAGAGCCTGTTGGGAGCGTTATGCCAAAGTTTTCATTCGAAGTGAAGAAGGAAAACCGCCAACCGATGGGCGAAAGCATTGATTTATTATGTCCCGCGCAAGGATTTCCCATTCCCAATAGGAGGTAATTGCTGATTGTCATTAGATGTCCTATATTCCATGCTTTTTGTCTTAATGTCATGGGCACTGGAAGCTTTGTAATTTGTAATATTTTGCGTTGAAATAGAACCTGTTGGGAGTGTAGTGCCCAAGTTTCCTACAACCGATAGTTCAAGATCTTTCAAAGGCATTCAAGGTAGGAGTTTGACGCTGCTTTGCCCAGCGCAAGCGTTTCCGGTTCCAATGATCAGGTAGGGTTCCCCATTCCAACATCCCAGGTCTAGATTTTATTTGATGGGTTTAAAGTTTCTTATACTACTTGAATCATTTAGAACCTATTGGTAGTGTAAAACCAAAATTTCCTACAACGGAAAGTTCCAAGACCTTCAGTGGATTAATGGGGTCAAGTTTAACTTTGTTGTGTCCAGCACAAGCATATCCAGTTCCCTTAATCAGGTATTATCAATTTTAGAGAGCCTGGGGTGCCCTATTTAGGTTAAGTGTATCAGGTGGATAGTTAGGTTCTATTCTTTTCAGAACCAATGGGACAAGTGAAGCCGAATATTCAAAAACTCCCGGCTATTGATGATTCATCAATCGGTTCAACTTTGGCTCTGTTATGTCCTGCTCAGGCTTTTCCTGCTCCGTTGTATAGGTACTGTAATCAAGGGTGCCATATCCTTCCTCCCACACTATATTATTAAAGTAGTTAATGTGATTATTAGAACCCGTGGGCACTGTTTTACCCCGACTAACTTCTGGTGACCAGTCTCGAACTGCACGCACTGCTTCTAATAGAAGTGCAACACTTCTTTGTCCTGCACAAGCGTTCCCGGTGCCTTTGTACAGGTATGCAGGGTACCCATATCCTTATATTCATATTTTAAATTTACCACCGCATGTATATTCGTATAGAGCCAGTCGGCACAGTAGCGCCAAGATGGACGAGTGGCACTTCAAAAATTCAAACCCTAGATGGCCGGGCCAGTACTTGCTTGACGCTTTTGTGTCCAGCTCAAGCGTACCCTGTACCTAATTTCAGGTAAACTGACTGATTAATTAAGAATTCACATTGTGTAGAACCTGTGGGTAGCGTAAAACCGAAATTTCCTACCATCGATAAGAGCCGCACTTTTGAAGGTGTAGTGCATCGCAGCTTGACGTTATTGTGCCCGGCTCAAGCGTTCCCCGTTCCTTCTATTAGGTAATTTATGCTTTTGTTGCATGCTTTCGTCTACGTGTAGAACCAATCAGTAGCACCTTGCCAAAAGTGTCATCGAAGAACAAGTTTGATGTAATTGAGGTTAACGAACACAGTGATTTGGGATTAGTGTGTCCAGCGCAAGGATACCCTGTTCCAAACTTCAGGTTGGTGAATGTCTATCCTTATTTTTATAGAACCTATGGGTACTCGAGCTCCTACATTGCTTTCAAATGTTAAGGCTACATGGATCGTTGCTAAGTCGGACTTAGCGTTAGCTATTTTGTGCCAGGCACAAGGATATCCAGCGCCTCAATTTAGGTATTGCTTATTTCCTTTTACTTGCGTTAATATAGTATAAGAAGTGAGGGTATTCCTTTCCAATCATACGCAAAATATTACAAATTCAATGTTCCTACTTCCAGAACCTATTGCTTCAAGGCCACCAAGTCTTTTGTATGACGTGAAAAGTATTACCATAGAAAAAGTTGAAAGTTATCCGATATCTCTACTATGCCAGGCACAGGGATTCCCTACTCCTTCATTCAGGTGATCATTTCGTATAATTATTTTACCTTGTTACTTGTTAAATCCACTAGAGCCTGTTGGAACCAGAGCTCCAAAATTGCTGGCAGATTCTAAATTAAAATACATTGAACGCGATTTTCGCGGAGAAATTCCACTCTTCTGTCAAGCGCAAGGCTTCCCTGTCCCTAGTTACAGGTACTTATGTATTTATATTCTAAATTATCGTATCTTCTAGAACCTGTGGGAGTTAAGGCCCCAGTGTTTTCCACTGATAACATGGCAAACGCGTTTATTAGACAAGAAGACAGTTCTTTTGCGCTGTTGTGCCAGGCTCAAGGGTCTCCTATTCCCAAAACTAGGTAAGACTTTGAAAACCCTTATAAGGTTATTGGTAAATATTTAGAACCACTTGGAACAAAGAAACCGACGTTTTCGAACGACTTAAAGAGCATGGGATATGAAAGGTCCATGGATTCAGATTTATCTTTATTGTGTCCAGCGCAAGGGTTACCTTTACCCACTTTTAGGTAGGTCACAAGTTTTTAACCATTTTCTGTAATATATGTAGAACCAATTGGTACCAAGAAACCTACCTTTTCCAATGATCTTAAAGTCGTGGGTTATGAACGAAATGAAGATTCAGACTTATCTCTGCTCTGCCCAGCACAAGGATTACCAATTCCCAACTTCAGGTGCGTTTTTAAATCTCAGTCTTTCAATATCTTTCAATAATGTTAATACAGAACCAGTGGGGCTTAAGAAACCGTCATTTTCTTCCGATTCCAAGGGCTTCATATATGAAAGAGAGGTTGATTCTAGTTTTGCTATTTTGTGTCCAGCTCAAGCTCTACCTATTCCAACATTCAGGTAAATGAGAAGCACCCAATATAATTCCTTTTCATCTCTTACAATTAGAACCCGTTGGAACTAAAGCTCCCACCTTTTCATCCGATTCGAATCTATTTTCATCGAAACGTCGGGAAGGTCTTAGTTTTGCTCTGTTGTGTCCAGCGCAAGCATTACCAGTCCCGGCATTCAGGTAATCGTATAATTAAGCAAGTTTGACAAGATTTCATAAATATATAGAACCTGTGGGAAGTAAACCGCCTTCGTTTTCATCACTATCAAAGAGTTTTACGTACGAACAGCACGCAATGAGCAGTTTTGTTCTTCTTTGTCCGGCTCAAGCATTACCCGTCCCTTCATTCAGGTACAATAATTGATCAAATAATAATATAGACAATATTTTTAGAACCTGTTGGTAGTAAAGCACCAACATTCTCTTCCGAATCAAAAATTTTCTCATCCGAGCGTCGCGAAGGACATAGTTTTGCTCTAGTCTGTCCTGCCCAAGCATTACCAGTCCCGGCATTCAGGTAAAATATGAAACAGTCACTAAATTAGTGTTTTTATAATACATATATAGAACCCGTCGGGAGTAAACCTCCATCATTCTCGTCACTGTCAAAGATATTTTCGTACGAGCAGCAGGCTGAAGGGAGCTTTGCACTGTTATGTCCTGCACAGGCCCTACCCGTCCCATCATTCAGGTAAATTGTGGTGGTTTAATTTAATTACGGCAATTTATTACGTAGAACCCGTGGGAAGTAAAGGACCCACTTTCTCATCCGAATCGAAGTCGTTTTCTTACGATCGCCAAGCTAACAGTAGCTTCGCACTGTTGTGTCCCGCCCAAGCGCTACCAATTCCAACATTCAGGTCAGGATCTATGTAGAACCCATTATAAAATAGTTTTCCTTATGTAGAACCAATTGGTCTTAAAGCCCCGTCCTTCTCAAATGATGCAACTAGCATCTCTCTAACACGCACAGTTGGGCAGAGTTTCGGTTTGTTGTGCCAGGCTCAAGGGTTTCCTACTCCCACATTCAGGTATGCTTGTATTAATTCTATTTTTATATCTAGAACCTATTGGGTTTACACCTCCACGTCTTCCTCCTAAATCTAAATTGGATGCTGTAGTTGGCAGGTGTGACAATGTCGTGGTACTGCCATGCGATGCACAGTCTCATCCTCCACCCGCGTTTAGGTTAGTTACAGATTTTATTATGTTACAAATAGAAAGTTACGAAAGGCAAGGGTTCCCAACAGAGGTCCAAAACTATATTAATTCTTCCTTATTTGTCCTCTTCCAGAACCCACAAATAATATTGCTCCGAAAGCTCTCGATCAAAAAATTGGTTTCACATTACTATCTACCCCACAAAAGCTGGATGTATATCTTATGTGTGCTGTAGTTGGATATCCGGTTCCACTATTCAGGTTCGATATCGATGTTATCATTTAAATCCTATTCCAGAACCAACAAATAATATTCCTCCGAAATCCCTCGATGCGAAGTTTGGGTTTACAATCATAGCATCACCGACCGGGAACAATGTGTTTTTAATGTGCGCAGTAGTTGGGTACCCAGTTCCAGTATTCAGGTTAGTTAACCATTTTTATTATAAAGTGGGAATCTTTCAGAACCCACCGGAAAAATTGCACCGAAAGTTCCTGGTCAAAAATACGAGGGGGGCAAGATAGTCTCAAATCCGGTTTATTCCGTAGTAGTCATGACTTGCGATGTAGTTGGATATCCAGTCCCAACATTCAGGTAATCCAGTTCATTTTCTTACATCACATTATATCGGTTACAGAACCGACCAATAATGTCGCCCCTAAAAAGGTTGGCGCGCAGTTTGGCGGATGGATAGTGCTTAATGTGCTTGAAAGCAAAATTGCTTTTATGACGTGCTTGGTTAGCGGGTACCCTGTTCCAAGATTTGCGTAAGTCTTATTTAGATCTTTATCTTTTCAGAACCTACTAATAATGTCTCTCCCAAAAAGGACGGTGAGGTTTTTGAAGGGTGGAAAGTGGTTTCCAGCGCTCTTGGCGGCGATGCATGGTTAAGTTGTCAAGTGACTGGTTATCCTGTCCCTAGATTTTTGTAAGTTTCATCATTTTAGGACGAGGATTAACTGTATACTTACACATTTCACGCACATACTGCTTCCGTGCTTTATAATTTTATCCCTGCAATTAGTTTTACAACTATCTGTGAGTGTGGTATAGAGGATTGCATGCAGAGGGTAAATAGGATTCTGCAGTTTTTTTGCATAACCAACTCATGGTCATGTCATACCATTCTTGTTCTTTTCGTTTGATGCTTTCAGTGTTGTCACCAAATTATCACAATAGCAAAATTACAATTCATTGCTTGAAAGGTTTGCAAAATGATCAGAATCCTAATTACTGGTTCTTTGCAGAACCAACCAATAATCTTGCTCCGAAATTGGTGGGAGAAAGAACTGCATGGAAAATATCAACATGGTCTTTAAATTCAACCGTCTGGATTCTTTGTCCCGTCGTAGGATATCCGTATCCAAATTTCAAGTAAGTGCTGAGTTATTTTTTGTAGCGGAAATTAAAATAAAGAATGAAGGTCAAGGGTACCCTAGTCAATAAATTTCTTATCGAGAAATATATAACATTTTCATGATTACTAGAACCGACTGGACAAACCGCTCCGAAAATTTCGGGAGACGGTCTAACGAAGCAACAGTCAGATGTAAAAGGCCCGGTAGCGTTGCTATGCGATGCGCAATCATTTCCAGTTCCCAAAAAGAGGTAAAACACATCGCTTACACTTTCTATACTCCACTTTCCATTTATCGACTTCCTCCCACGTTCTCTTTACGTTCCCTTATAAAGGGAGTTCATTGGTCCAATGTCCTACCACTCCTCTGGCAATTCCAGTGCAACAGGTGGTTTATTTCATGACCGGGTTGTGTGAAGGTCGTTAAACTTTCCCCTAGTGCCGTCGAGTTGTACGGGAAGGGATGGCGTACTCGACCTTGAAAGCAATTCGTGAGTATATCAGTCGGTCCATTCATTTTCCAGAACCAACCGGATCAGTGGGCCCAAGGTTAAGCAAACATAGCATTGACATCAAAACGGCACATATTGGCTCCAACGTGGTTGTATTATGTTTGGCACAGGCATTTCCGGTGCCAGTATTTAGGTAGCAAAGTCATTTATGTCATTAGTGGTTTATTAAATATATATTTTATAGTTGATAAAATTGAAAAGTATTTCACTTGTGTATTATACCATGTGTATACTTTTCAATTTTAATGGAAGGCTTTAATTTTTTGACTCTTGGCTATTTCTTACAGATGGTACAAATTCGTCGAAGGTACAAGCCGAAAACAAGCAATTGCTCTGAATGAACGCGTTAAGCAAGTCGCTGGTACATTGATCATCCGCGAAGCTAAAGTAGAAGATTCTGGCAAATATCTATGCGTTGTGAACAACTCTGTTGGAGGCGAAAGCGTTGAAACTGTTCTGACTGTTACTGCTCCCTTGAAGGCAACCATTGAACCAAAAGTGCAAACTATCGATTTTGGTCGTCCTGCCATCTTCACTTGCAACTTTGAAGGCAACCCCATTAAGACCGTGAACTGGCTTAAGGATGGGCACAAATTGGACCATAGTGAAGCAATCCTGCGTATTGAGGCTGTGCGCAAAGAAGATAAAGGCATGTACCAATGTTTCATCCGTAATGACCAAGAGAGCGCCGAAGCAACCGCCGAACTCAAGCTGGGATCCCGTTTTGAACCCCCTCTTATCAAGCAGTCCTTCGATGAGCAGACCCTTCGCCCCGGACCATCTACTTCTTTGTATCTCTCCTGCAGCGCTTCCGGCACACCCACACCTGAAATCACCTGGGAATTGGATGGCCGTCGATTATCTAACACCGATCGCTACCAAATCGGCCAATACGTTACAGTGAATGGTGATGTGGTTTCTAACCTAAATATCAGTGCAATTCATACCATCGATGGCGGTATTTACAAGTGCGTGGCGAGCAGCAAAGTGGGCTCAGCTGAGCATCAAGCTAAAATCAGTGTGTATGGTGCTCCGTTTGTGCGGTCGATGGAGAAGCAAGCGATTGTTGCTGGTGGCACCTTAATTGTGCATTGCCCCGTGGCTGGATATCCGATTGAAACCATCGTTTGGGAGCGGGATTCACGTGTGCTGCCTACCATTAAGAAGCAAAAAGTTTTCCCTAATGGTACCCTTATCATCGAGAATGTTGAGAGATCATCCGATCAGGCCACCTACGTCTGCGTTGCGAAGAATTCACAAGGACATACTGCACGTGGAACATTGGAAGTTCAAGTCATGGGTGAGTTTTCCGAATTTTTTTTATTAGTATGTAAGCTTCAGGTTTCAGGAATTCGACGTGATGATCCTAGCGAGGAATTGATGTGTTATATTGTTTTCAGAGGCTGTAGGGTTGTATTTCAGGGTTGTATTTATTTCAGGACTGTATATTGTAGGATGTTTTTTTCCAAAGGTCAAAGTTGTTTTGCTAGTAATGCGGCTGGAAAATCGTTGAAAAGCAACGCGTTACAAGTGAATGGTGCCACATGCAAATTGTAACCATAGCAAGGCAATTTCCTTTTTCTAGTGCAGCCCCAAATAGTACCATTTGATTTCGGTGAAGAGCCTATCAACTCGGGAGACATAACGTCTCTTCAATGTCTGGTTAATAAGGGTGACATTCCCATTGACATTACTTGGACGTTTAACACACAACCTGTTGCTTCAGTGCAGGGCGTGAGTGTCGTTAAGATGAATAAACGCATTAGCACACTTAGCATTGATAATGTTCATGCAGAACACGCGGGTATTTTCACATGTACAGCGATCAACAAAGCTGGAGGGACTTCACATTCCGCGACACTAAATGTTAATGGTACAACACTATTACGTTCCTTATATTTTTGATTCATTCCTCAGTTGCCCCACAAATTTCCCCGTTCTTCTTTGAAGACTCCGCTAATTCAGGCGACACTGTTTCCGTTCAGTGTACTATCACAAAAGGCGATATGCCCTTGAATATTACATGGACTTTGAATAACAAAACAATCACCGATGACTACGGTATCACCATAATGAAATTAAAACGATTTTCGACGCTGAATATTGATTCGGTGCAAGCAGAACATGCTGGACTATTCACTTGTATTGCGAGCAATCGAGCCGGCGAGACTAGCTATTCATCGTTTCTAAATATTAATGGTAATTATGTTAATTTCACGATTATTCATCCATAGTGGCTCCGCAAATCGTTCCATTTTTCTTCGAAGACTCTGTCAATTCCGGCGACACAGTTGCTATTCAGTGCATTATTTCGAAAGGCGATTCACCCTTGAATCTCACATGGACCTTAAATGATCAAGTACTAGAATCTGATGAGCGGGTGGTTATTATGAAGACCAAACGTGTTAGCTCTTTGACTATTGAATCTGTACAAGCTGAACATGCCGGGGAATTTGCTTGCAGAGCTTCTAATATTGCGGGGGATAATTCTTATTCTCAAATATTAAACGTTAATGGTATACATTTATATATGTATCTTATATTAAGAGAGCCTATTTTAATCAGTTCCACCTCAAATTAATCCTTTCGAATTCGGAGAGTCGTTGAACGAAGGCGAAACTGCTTCCCTGCAATGTAGCATCACCAAAGGTGATAATCCCGTTGATATAAATTGGTATATCAATGGAAAACCGACGAGTTACTACGAAGGAGTTTATACTGGAAAACTCGGGAAGAGAATGAGCAGCTTAAGCATTGAGAGTGTAGGTGCTGATCATTCTGGACACTACACTTGCAGCGCTACAAATAGGGCAGGATCGACAAATTATACTACAATATTATTAGTCAACGGTATTGCCTATATTCAGAATTTTAATTTTTTTTTATTATTTCCGCATATAAATTAGTCCCCGTCCAAATTCTTCCATTCGAATTCGGAGAGGAAAGTATAAACTCCGGCGAATTTGCCTCCGTCCAGTGCGTTGTCTCGAAAGGCGATTTTCCAATTACCTTCAGTTGGATGCACAACAACCAGCCAATTGATGAGTCTTTCGGGGTCACTGTGTCAAATACAAATCGTCGGATTAGTACTTTGTCCATTGAATTGGTGCAAGCGGTGCACATAGGGAATTATTCATGTACAGCTCACAATCCAGCAGGAGAAACTACTTATTCAGCACAATTGAATGTTAACGGTAACTGGGGGTTTTGTTATTCTGTAGTTAATTTTTTGTTGTTTTTTCACCGAAAATTCCAGTACCTCCCCAAATTCTTCCACTTGATTTCGGAGAAGATGTTTTAAACTCTGGCGAATCGACATCTTTAACATGTTCGGTTATCAAAGGAGACCTTCCGATAGATATTGTATGGCTGCATAATAATAAAGAGATTGAGAACGGCGCGGGGTTAACTATAATGCGAATGAATAAAAAGATATCGATGTTGTCCATCGACCCTATCAACGCTGAACATACAGGAGAATTTATTTGTCTTGCTAGAAACAAGGCAGGATCTACTAGTCATTCTGCTACGTTGATGGTTAACGGTAATTTTTTGTATGTTTATTTGAAGATTTTTTTCGTTTGTCCCTAGTTGTTCCCTCAATCTTACCATTTGACTTCGGTGAAGAGCCTATCAATTCAGGCGATTCGACTTCTCTAATGTGTTCTATTAACAAGGGGGACTTGCCTATTGATATTTATTGGTTGCATGATAATAGGACGATTGATTTAAACGATGGGATCATTGCTAATAAGGTTGGGAAGAAAGTGGCCAATTTGATTATTGATAATGTACAAGCTGCACATTCTGGTGAATATATATGTGTTGCTAAGAACAGAGCTGGGATGTCTAGCTACTCAACGTATTTACATGTTAATGGTACTTTTTTTTCTTGTATTATTATTATATGTAGCGTACTTACTTTATTTTAGTGTTTTGCTCCTATTACCATCGAAATGTTGTTACTCACCTTGAATGTCTTGAATTTCGGTAAGGGAGTTTTTCTGTCATGTGATTGATGTTCGATGATTTGCTTTAAAGTGGTTCCACAAATCCTCCCATTTGATTTTGGCGAAGAGCCAATCAATTCCGGTGAATTAACTTCAGTCACTTGTGCGATTAGCAAAGGTGACTTGCCTATGAATATAACATGGTTGCGTGAAAATCAACCTGTTGATCAAACCGAGGGCGTCTCAACTGTGCGCGCTAATAAAAAGGTCAGCATGCTCACGATCGACAACGTGCAAGCGCACCACGTGGGCGAATACACTTGCGTTGGGAGGAATTTTGCAGGAACGACGAGCACGTCCTCATATTTGCATGTCAATGGTATATTTAACTCACATTTTATCTTTTACTATTATTGAAACCATCCATCCATGTACCACATCAAAATAAGGAAATCTTTACCGATCGGCTACTTAATGGTAGTAGATAAAAGGTCAAT
>JAODVP010093595.1:0-11674 GCA_025400035.1 Tetradonia laticeps
CTATTGGGAGCGAGTTGGTAAATCATACTGTTACTCTTACGTAGGTTATGACATAAATTTTAAGGTTATGTTAGATTTCCATAGGTTACACATTATATAGGTGAAAGTGGTGCAAAATGACACAAAATTGATTTTCCCGAGGTAAATACCCAACGAAACGCGAATACGGATAGAATAGGAAATAGGAGAATGAATAGCAAATCGTGTGCCGAAAGCAATTGCCAGTTACACTCAGCAGTGTCAGAAGTCGCTCGAGCAAGAGTGATAGCCGAATGCCACAATCACGAAACTTCACCTACGAGCTGCAGTAATAACTTAAAACACTTTCCGACCATTTCGCTAGGTTTCCGAGTTATATACAGGTTCCGAATAGATTCGTCCAATTCGTAACCGTGCAAAGTTGCGACGCACGCGACTGGAACACATCAAACTTTGTTGATATTACGACCCATCCATATGACGGCCCATAATTGCGTGCTGTTGCAGTTTCCTTGAGATTTACAACGAGAAGGTGCGCGACCTGCTGAGCTGCTGTGCGCCCAGCAATGAGCGGCTGAAGGTCCGCGAGCACCCGAAACTAGGGCCGTACGTGCAAGGTGAGACCCGTGCGACTGGTGAGACAATGACTAATTTGCGTGCCGCATTGTGTTGCAGGCTTATCCGAGCAAACTGTATCGGATTCCAGCGGCCTGCTGTCGCTGCTGCACGCCGGCAACGCGAATCGCACGATCGGCGCCACGCATGCCAACCCAAGATCCAGTCGCAGTCATTCCGTTTTCACCATCACCTGCCTCGGCGGGCTGAGATTGAAGTTCGTGGATTTGGCAGGCAGCGAGCGCGCCGGATCGCACACGGCGTCGCGGTTTCGCGAGGGCGCTAACATAAACAAGAGCCTGGTGGCGCTGCGCAACGTCATTTCCGCTCTTGGTAAGTGGTGCAATCAGTAGCAATTCCAAGGTGCAAGTCCAAATGATTTCACGCTCGATTCCAGCTGACTGGAGTAAAGGGAGTAAGCTGTCCAAGGCGAGGACGCGGTTCGTCCCTTGTCGTGACTCGGTCCTCACCTGGTTGCTCAAGGACACCCTCGTTGGGAACTCGAAGACTATTTTAATTTCAAGTAATTACTTACCGAATTCCTCTTGTTCTCTTGTATAGTGTAGTAAAATTTATCTACTTCATCAGCCGTCTCTCCAGCTAGTACTTGCTACAATGAGACAGTAAACACGCTGCGTTTCGGGCAACGAGCCAAACAAATTGCAGTCCAGCCTCTATTCAATGAAGACCCCAACGTGAAGATCATCCGAGAGCTGCGCGCGGAAATAGCCAAACTCCGAGAGCTGCTCGTTCACATTGATGTAAGCAGAGGCGGCAATCGCACGATCTAAATATGACGATTCTGTTTTTCTTTCTTTTCTTGAAGAAACCTCTGGGAGCTAAGCCTGTAAACACACCCGCAGCCAACAACGAAACCAGTGATAGTGATAGTGGTGTTAGTGTTTGTGAACCGCAAAACAGTGCCGATGATAACCTTAACATTATCGCAGTGGAAAAACTGTATCCGTTGATGGATGTGACAAGTAAGATGGCCGACTCTGATTCGGTAAAGTCCCGTCCGCTTCAGCGGACATTCAGCGTTGATCATCCACCTCAAAAACGTGTAGGGTCCAATGATGGGAGGAAATTATCCTCGGACAAAACGAATGTCTTACTGAAGAACGCCAAGCCAAAAATAGACCCCAAACCTAAAGTGGATTCGTACCGCAGGCCGGCGAGTAAACCGCGCTCGCAAATCGTCGCCGCTGTCACCCAGCGGCTCTACAACAAGGTGAAGAAAAAAGACGTCGCGACGGACACGCTTGATCTCGCCAATCCCTTCCACGACCTATCGATCACATCAAAGGCGCGCTTCAGGCTGCAGGAGCTCACGCAAAAGGCGCTCAAAGCGCATCGCAGGAAGCACGCCGAGACGCAGACGAGTCTATTTCCAGTCCTGCGCTTCAAAGAAACTGCCACTGACGCAGACGACTTGCGGCTGCTATGCGAGGAGGTCGTCAACATTGACATCGCTACGGATCCCATTCAGACACAAGACGTGGCTACTAACTGCACCTTCCTCGAAACATTACAGAACCTCCAATCAACTGAGGAATGTAACCAACGTCGGAAACCCACAATCATCCTTACTAGAAGTTGTGGGACTTCTACCGAAATGTCTTTATCATTACCAATTCCACTGCCAACCAGAAGTTTAGAGCCTGCCGAAAAGTCCCCTCTGTCCTTTACCAAATATCTGATGCCCCAACAAGCTCCTAGCTTCGAAATCGTCAATCCCGCTACATCCAATCCGATCTACACCTCGTCGGTGAACATTAACGTGAATCATAATTACGGCGGTAAATCGCATGACCTCGAAATGGCGTTATCTGATGACAGCCTGGAGGGAAGCGAGCAGGGGCAAGGCCACGCAGGGAACGTGTGCTTTCCCACGCCGGATCTCATCAGCAATCACAATTCTTTGGAACCACACGCATCGCCAGTATTACCGAACAATGCCAATAATAACAACAACAAAAGCCACGTCACCCACAACAATAGTACCAGTGATGGTAATAATTCGCCCAATCACATATGTTACGCTATCAGCAGATCCGTCCATGATGAGGACACTACTTTACTACAAGATAGCACTACTAGTCGCGATAAAGTTTGCATGGCCGTGGCGAACCTCTCGATGGAAAACTCAGAACGAGTGTCTGCTTGTACGAATGTGGAAACGCAGTATGCGCCCCAAATGTGCATTCGGGACAGCTTCGATGACGATTACGATATTTTCTACAAAGCACCCCCGATGAAATACCGATCGAACATTGCGCGCGACCATTTGCAGGACGCAATCCTGCCTAGTGAGCCTGTCATCTTGAAATCGATAATGAAATGTGATGACGACTGTGACAGCCCATCCGTTCACATGTTTGACAACATTCCCGATTCCCTCAACTACTATTACGAGAAAGAGCGGAAAACAGTCCGCTTTGACTCCTCACCTTTACATAGCACTCAAGGTCACAGCCGCGATGATCGGATGTTAGATGTAATGGCGGGGTTCATGAAAGAAGTGACTACTTTAATGACGAATCTGACCAAGGTCGCCAGTAGACTAGATGTACCGGAGACTGAACCAAGTTATGACATGCACGTGGATGTAGACGTGATGCTTAACGACACACAAGGACTGAATCACTTCAAGTGTGATCATTGTACTACCAATTCCACATCCGAATCCACGCAAACCTTACCAGTGTCCACTAGCGATTGCTCCACTGCAATGGACCTGGAAGAAGTACCCACGAATAAGTTCGAAGCGTTGTTGGAAGCTTCATGTAGACGTCTAGAGTCTACCATTCATAGAAGTATGACCAATGTTCATGAGAGACGAGATGTCTTTCACAGACAGCCGCCGCCGATGTTTGCGCATGTCCCCGAGTGGAATTATAGAAATCAGGAGGACTCTAGTATTGAGAGTCAGCCTACATATTCGGATTATGGGAGCTTACCGCGTCGGAGACATAGAAGCTCGTTGTCGAGTCCCAGTAGTTATTTAAGACAATTGACCAATATGCGTAGGGAGATTGTGAGGACATCTAGGGATGAGTTGTTGCACGAGGCTGACATTCATTTGTGAATTCGGTATTTTTAAGTATCTACTAATGAACTAATCACATGAGTATTTTATCTTTTGTATTGGATCGATTTGATCACGACTAGCAAATAAGTACATACTAAAATAAAGATTGTCATTTGAAAGCGAGATAAATAAAATTCTTTACTGACTGTAGAGATTGGTGGGTTTGGAGAGTCGAGGACGGAATTATAGATTTTTGATGGTGTGAGGTGTTTGGGGGCGATGTTTCAAAATACGCAACGTGTTATGTTCCACGTGCCAGGTACCAAAAGTTATTACGTTAGTTTGTTCTTTAAGGTGATAAGTTTTTTGATGAATATAAACTTTTGGGAGCTTGGAATACAGCTTTAGATATAATTAATGATTAGATATTTGTAGGTTAAGTTATATAAACTTGGCGTCTATTAGTTTTATATAAATATTCTGAAGAAGATATATTAGTTGATGCAGCGTTCAGATATTAGTTAGGCAACTCTACATGCGTTCCTAACCTAAAGAATTTCCCATTGTAGTTTGAGTGAGTAGAACGCTATGCAATGAAAATTGATCATAATCATGAGAATGCTAATCCAATTCATTTTTAAATACAATAATACTATGAGTATTTTAAATTAAAAGTGTTTATGCCCTTCACAAGATCATTTTATTCACTTAATTTCCTCCTGTTTCTAAATATAAATCATTTCTCTTCAGTGTGCTTCTTAATCCAGTCATCATAAGAACTCACACGGGTGTAAACGGAAGGAAATCCTAACTCGCAACCCATACCACTCCCGAAAGAAACAATACCAACCTGTTTGGGACCTTCGACATCGTAAACCAACGGACCGCCAGAATCACCGCTGCAGGCACCTTTACCTTTTCCTGGAAGAACCAGGCGACCCTTGCCGTTCGTGCAAATATTACTCTTCTTAATCATCAAAGGGAAGTACACTTCGCATTTGAGGTTTGATAAAACTGGCACCTCCACCTTGTTCAGAACGCTGGCAATGCTCGAAGCCTTATCGGAATCTTTCCCCCACCCGGAGACTGTGAGTTTTTCGCCGTTAAACTTCGCGTCATCTTTACCCGCTAGCTTGATGGGCTGAATATTATCTATGGAAATGACATATTGTAATAAAATATAGATTCCCACTTGTATCGAATTTGTTTTACCATTAAATTCAATTGGTTCGGGCAACTTGACCAAGGCGATGTCGTTGCGTATCTTTCTACTGTTCCAATCCTCATGATGGAAGAAGTCAGTTGATACCATGCGAACTTGTGTGTCCTCATCTTCCTTGATCTTGTGAGCTCCAAGAACAATTTCGATGGATTTTGCTCCATCGACACAATGAGCAGCTGTCAAAATCCATAGCTTGTTGATGACGGACCCTCCGCAGAAATGAGTACCACCTGTTGACGTAACAAACATGGCCGCCTATTGAACATAAAAACATTAGATTACGCGAATTTTAGTTTTTAGTTTTTGATGTATTCACCTGGTAGGGAATAGAATTAGGAGCTGCCTCTTCTCCATTGACAATTCTGGTGTTTGGCGGTGGGATGTTTAGGCTGGGAACAATGTTAATTTCTCGGCGGTGCACTTGGCTCCAGTCGAAAGCGTTGCTAAAGGCAACAAGGCCCAGGGAAACAAGGATTACAAGCTTCATCTTTACTAGCTTTACTGTAGCTTGTACAATGAATGAATAATTTAATTCAAAATTCAGTTATTTATACTAAATTTAGGGATCTATGTGGAATTCAATACTTCATAGTAAGAGGGTGATAAAGTGGAGAACATCTTGAAATGCGTCATAGTCCATGGCGTGATTTTCAAGTATAAAATTGATAATTTTATTTTAATCCGGCATATGTACGTACTTGACCTTGAAGTTAATTAAGATGAAAGTATAACTTTCCATATTTCTATCAATTTAGGAAGTTTGATACATAGTCTCGTTACACGAACTTATATTATAAATGTTTATTTCTGAAGTTCTTACAAACAAGTCCTCAAAATTAACTACCTTGCTCCTTATTCTCTTCTGAAACTTCTTTCGGTGGAGGTTTAAACGGTCTGCATTCCGGGTATTTATCCGTCAGGAAACTCCTAATCTCCCCATACTCAGCAATCAAGTTTCGCTTAACTTTATCCTGATTGCGCACAATCTCCTGCTTCCTCAAGTAAATTTCCCAACTTCTATGCTTAGTAAAAAACGGCGCAAACTTTTTTCTTTTGAGCACAACCCGGCCGTCTAAGCAATATTGAGTGAAATCTAAAGTCTCGTCCTTTTTCACTTCCTGGCTTGTACGAACTTTGGCAGGGGAGGCTAACACATTCGGGAAGTTAAGATTCTCCTTGCAGAACTCCACTAAATGCAGTTGTTTCTCTTCAGCTATTTCTTGATGGCTTTTCTGTTACAAAAGAGTGAATTATATAAAGTACATTTATTGAAAGTGTGAATAATGACAATATTGACCTGTCTGATGAGGCCTAAAAAGAATGCTTTACAAAGATGTTGAACATTAGTAGATCCCTCAACTTTGCAGTAAATATCTTTGATCCCAACCACTTCACAAATTGTTTTAATGGCGCGATGACAAACTAGCCCAGTACCAGGAGGACTCTGACTTACAAATATTTTTGTTGATCCGAATTGAGTGAAGAAATCATGGTACACTGTTCAATTCAATTATTAAATGATATTATATGATTCAACTAGTGAAAAGTGAAAAATTTTGAATACCTGTATGGCCCCTGAAGATTTTTATATGCATTAATTTCTGACCTGCGCGGTTTTTAGCTTTTCTAAGAGCAGTTTTCGACTCAACGCCTTTACCAGTGGCAAAACCACCTAAGCCATTCTTATTTCCAGTTACAACAAAGACAGAAAGACGTCGTTTGCGTCCGAAATTCCCTTTCATGTTAAAAACCGTTTTTAATTCAAGTACTTTGGTGTCAAAACCTTCGAATGTATCTAAAATTGATATTTTTATGCTTTGAATAATTAATGTATAAGTAGAAAAAACAGTACCTTCCCCAATAGGATCTGGTGGTCCTATATTTCTTCCAGGCATTTTAGCACCAGACCATCCTCTCTCGGTAGGACTTAACTTGCCAAACCTAAATGTTCCCATTGAATCTCTAAGAGCAATTAATTTCTTCTCCCTCTCGGGGTCTTCAGGTAATTGCTGTTGTTGCACTAGTTCCTTGCCTCTTATAATAGGTGCTGATAGTCCTGGCCATATTATATTGGCTTTCCCTACACCAATAACTTGACCTCGGTTCAAATCTTTGATGTTCTTCTTCGATACTGTCTTAGCGCGACCACGCTTTTTGCCAGCATTACTTACAGAAGTGATTCCTTTCCACAAAGCTTCAGCGGGCACTGTTAATACATCAGTAATGCATTTTTAGAATTTTGCAATGAAAAAATAATGAAAAACGTGTGTAGATATGAAAAATGTTACATCTTACATTTTGTGAAAAAGTTCGCATTTCTTGTGCTTGGATTTAGAAGTGGACCGGTGTTGTTATCAGTAGGCTTTCCCAAGGAAGCTGCAAGAGGTGCTATATGACATCGTGTGTTAATTGAAAGTTTTTGTAAAGAAAGAGTGATATTTAGAAGTCGTACGGCCATATTTTCTTAGGTTATGAAGTGTTTCAGATGTTTAACCTAGGCCTACATAATCTTAATATTCTATTGCTTTTAAATTCTCATTAGTGGTGCGGCAAACAAGAGCTATGAGATACAATACATTGTTTCTAAATATAATAACAAGATTTTGATTTTTTTTTGAGCACTTGCAACTTGCAACTTGCAATATTTATAAATTATGTATGTGTAGGGATTTGTTGTTATGGTGGTCGCCTATATTAACACCTTGAACAAAAGAATTAGGGGTCCCTTCCTTTTTAATTAATTTTTATAATAGTTTACGGGCCTAGCAACAAAGTAATAGTACTAAAATGACTAAAACGGTAGAATCACTTCAAGTACAGTATCATTTGATAAGAAAACCAAAAATTTAGCGATTGTAATCATGTAATGAATATAATCAATCATGTGAATCTTGAAATCTACTTGAAATGTACTCTCCTCTTCAAATATGATTATTTTTAAATAGCTTTCATTAACTTTCGCTAACATAACCCAACAAATTCTCTATTTATGAATTAAGTACATATAGTGATTAAAACAATTATTTTCTCAATTCTTCATTAATTGTATTGCAGAGTAGTAGAAAATAATGGTAGAAGAACCAAACCAATGGAAATTGATTGAGTCATAAATAATCAGGAAACAATCATTCGATATGGAAGATTTCAGATACTAGATTCCAGATACGAATTTTTCTAGATTTTATCAATTCGTTGGCTAATTGTAAGTGTTTAATCAACGAAAATAAAAATTAAACCGTTGGTATAAATACTCATCCACAATGCAACGTACATCATTCGTGTTACAGTACCGATCTTACAAACATGAAGGCCGCCATCTTTGTTCTTTTGGGAGCTGTCGCCCTTACCAGCGCTATCGACTGGGACAAGGTTCATCATGTGAGCCAGAACACAATTGTGCACAGGCTCCTTCTCCCCAAGAATGACAACACCAGGATTGTCAACGGTGAAGAAGCTGTTCCCCACTCCTTCCCATGGCAGGTAAGTTTAACCTCAAATCTGTAAACGTAATTTAACCTACTTATTTACTATTTTCATTTCCTTAGGCGGCTTTGTTGTGCAAGATCAAGGGCTCTGAGGGATCCGCTTTCTGCGGTGGCTCCATCATCAACAACGAGTGGATTCTGACTGCTGCTCACTGTGTTGAAAAGTAAGTAACATAAACTAACCTAACCTTAGTCATATTATTCTTCTGATTTAATTTATTAGGGCAGAATTCGTCAATGTCATCCTTGGAGCTCACAAAGTACTGGAAGTTGAACCTACCCAAGTTCGCATGACATCCACCAAATTCTTCACCCATGAAAAGTGGAGCCGCTTCACCCTGCTCAACGACATCGCTTTGGTGAAGCTTCCCCAGCCCATCGAGTTCAATGGTAAGCAAACACAATGGTTTTGAATGACTGATGACTAATTTTTCAAATTATAATAGAATACATCCAACCCATTGGCCTTGCCGGCAAAGATGAGAGCTTTGATAATGAAAAACTTACCGTTTCCGGATGGGGCAAGGACTCTGATAAGGCTACCAGCGTCAGTGAGGTGTTGAACGAGATCACCGTTCCCGTGATGCACAATGACAAGTGCAACAAGTACTTCAGGGGTGTTATCAAGGACACACATATCTGCACCAACTCCGGCAAGTTCCGCAAAGGCAAAAGCACCTGCAGCGGTGACTCTGGCGGTCCATTGGTTGCAGGCCGCAGGACTCAAGTCGGCATTGTCTCCTTCGGCATTGCTTTCGGTTGCGAGCTTGGTTTCCCCGCGGCTTACACAAGAGTCAGCTCTTACCGAGACTGGATCGCAAAACACACTGCGTAAATTATACAGTAAAAGATACTGAGAATAAATATAGATATATACAAACTTACGTGAGTTTACTGATTGATCCTTTCGTATTTTACGCCATGTTAATACGTATATTCTCGGTTTACATGGCGATGGGTGGGGGGCGAGTTGAATCTGCTGCTTATAGTAAGTGCAATTAGTTATTTAATATGTAAAAGTATATCAAATTCTCTGTCAAATGACCTCAAGCACATAATTTTCCTCCGGCGTAGCAGAATTTGTCAAAATGCTGAGTTATTTCGGTTATTTCCACATTTCACAACCAGGGACTTGTTGACAGACCTAAGTTCAATTTATGTGTTACTGTGGTTGCCTACAGTAATAATGCAATTGTAATTTTTACCTAATTAAATTTTAATAAACTGCATAGTAGATCTAATATATTATACTCTAAACCATAAATATGTAATAAAGACATTTTGCAACTGTAAGCGTTGTAATGGTTGTAATTAACATACACCTTATTAGACTTACTTAGACTTATCAAAGTATTTCATCAGTTAAATTGGTGTAAGTATAATGTAATATGTAAATAGAAATAAATAGCATTATTTCCCAATTCCTTATTTGCAAAATTAAATTTCAAATTTCAAAATATTTGAAACAAATCGAAGTTTGAAACATTTGTGATCCTGGTTGCATAAGTAAAAGACACTCGCTGGCGCGCGACATATTCGCCCAATTCACCGTTGACTTGGTTGACTTGGTTGACTTTTCCATAGTGTTTTTCTCCTGTTTTCATTCACTGGAAATGAAACAATGCCGGAGGACTGTCCTTTATAATATATCAGATGTATCTAAACCAAGTGTTGAAATATTTGATATGTAGATTGTATTTTATCTACAAAAAATGCGCAATTAATGCTGGAAACCTGGCATAACCTCAAATTTTTCCACAACATTTCAATTTATTTAATTAAAATTTATACTAATTCCTTAAGTTGATAGCAACAATGACATCAATTATTAAGTTACAAGCGCTTTCTGGAGCGATGGATGAGTCGCCTCCTTGTTATTTACTTCAAGTTGATGAAGTAAGGATTTTGCTGGACTGCGGATGGGACGAAAAGTTCGACCAAGAAATAATTCGAGAATTACGAAGGTATATAAATGAAATACATTATAATCCAGCTTGGAATTGCATAAGATTACTTTTATAATTTCAGACATGCACATACAATTGATGCTGTTCTTATATCTTACCCGGATCCTTATCATCTGGGTGCACTTCCATACCTGGTAGGAAAAGTTGGTTTAAACTGCCCAATTTACGCCACAATACCAGTATATAAAATGGGCCAGATGTTTATGTATGACTGGTATCAATCACATTCCAATGTGGAGGACTTTGATGTGTTTTCCTTGGATGATGTGGACTTAGCTTTCGAAAAAGTGATTCAACTCAAGTACAACCAAACTGTTTCAATGAAGGGTAAAGGATATGGTATATCAGTGACACCTTTGCCTGCTGGACATATGATAGGCGGGACTATTTGGAAAATTATGAAGGTTGGTGAAGAAGATATTATTTATGCCAATGACTTCAACCACAAGAAAGAGAGACATTTGAATGGGTGTGAACTGGAAAAGTTGCAAAGGCCTTCATTGCTGATAACAGACGCTTTTAATGCGACTTATCAACAGGCTAGGAGAAGAGCTAGAGATGAGAAATTAATGAGTAAGTTAGGCAACCAACAGTACCTTATAATTTATAACCAACAAATTTATATGTACGTAGGTAAAATTTATTATTTAAAATTTGTATAATTACAGCCAATATATTACAAACACTAAGAAACAATGGCAACGTCTTAATATCAGTCGACACTGCTGGTAGAGTCCTAGAATTAGCTCACATGTTGGACCAACTTTGGAGAAATAAAGAGTCTGGCCTCTTTGCATACTCCTTAGCCTTACTCAGTAATGTAAGTTACAATGTAGTGGAGTTTGCGAAGTCCCAAATTGAATGGATGAGTGATAAGTTGATGAAGAACTTCGAAGGAGCAAGGAATAATCCTTTCCAGTTCAAACACTTGCAGTTGTGTCACAGTTTACAGGAATTGGCGAAGGTTCCAAATCCCAAAGTTGTTCTGGCGAGTTTTCCTGATATGGATTGCGGGTTTTCACGAGAGTTATTTTTGCAATGGTGTTCAAATATTAATAATAGTATTATTATAACAACACGCACGTCACCAGGAACTCTATCCAGGGATTTGGTGGATAATGGAGGTAATCGTACGATTGATCTGGAAGTTAAGAAGAGGGTTAAGTTGGAAGGTGCAGAGTTGGAGAGTTTTGAGAAGGAGAGGAAGGAGAAGATTGAATTGAATGCTGTTACAAAGTAAGTTTTTAGTAATTTAAGCTTTTTTAATGTGGGTTTGTAAAAGGTTCCTTTGTTTTCTTCTTACAATTAGTCAATAATAACACTGTGGGTGGTTTAAAAAAAAAGAAGGCCGCTCGGTTGATTTTAGTACAGAAAA
>JAODVP010093660.1:0-11658 GCA_025400035.1 Tetradonia laticeps
TTATTTGATCGAAATTTACGCTTTCCGTATATATTTCGATATATTCATATTTTGGATCATTTCCGGTCGGTACCGGAAGTCGAAACTATTATAATCCCAAATCGGACCCTGCTGAAACGAATTTTTTTTTTCGGGTATTTTGCACGGTTATAAAGATAATTACTGTTTTCTTTTTAAATTACGCGAAATTTGTATTTTGGGCTCTTTCTAGTCGGCATCGGAAGTTACATTCATTTTACATTCTAGGTCAGACAATGCCGAAGTGCGTTTTCCGATATGTCTTAAAGTTTTATAGAAAACCGGTTTATTTTATAAATTTTGCTAAATTGAAATTTTGAGTAATTTTTGATTGAAGCTGGAAGTTGAAAACATTTCACATGTTACCCCCCCCCCTTCTGAATTGCATGTAGGAAACCGTTTTCCGACATTAAAGTAAATTTTAACAGATTGGTATTTTGGGTCATTACCGGAGGGAACCGGAAGTTGAATGTCATCCACATCGCAGACCAGCCCCTGTTGAAGTTAATGCTAAAAACGGTTTTCCGATATGTCTCTCAGTGTTAGAGAAAAGTACTGTTTTCTTTCTAAATTGTACTGAATTGGCATTTTACGCAATTTCTAGTTGGAACCGAAAGTTAAATATCTTTCACATTCTATACCAGACAATGCTGAATCGAATACTGAAGACCGTTTCAGCATTTTAAAGCTTTATAGAAAACTACTGTTTTTCCTCTGAATTTTACTAAATTGATATTTTGAGTTATTTTCGATCGAAGCCGAAAGTTGAATATATTTCACTTACCTAACCCGTCCTACTGAATGAATATTGAAAATCGTTTTTCGATATGACTTATGGTTTTAGAGAAAACTGCTGTTTTCTTTCTGAAGTTTTGCTAAATTGTATTTTGGACCCTTTCTAGTCAGAAAGATAAATATTTCACATTTTAGAAAAGACAATGCTAAATCGAATGCTGAAGTCCGTTTTCCGATATGTCTTAAAGTTTTATTGAAAACTACTCTTTTTTTTGCCTCTAAATTTTACTAAATTGATATTTTGGGTCATATTCAGGGTCTGATGTGATATATGAGATATTTTTAACTTCTAGTCACATACGGATAGCATATTTTCTCACTAAATTTCAGCAAATTTGAATTTTGGCCTTTTCCAATCGGAATCTGTAGTTGAAAATCCTACTAATCCCTTAGGGTGCATCTACTAGACGCTGCTGAATTTAATTCAGAAAACTATTTTCCTGAATCTGACAGACGGCTAGCCCATTGCACTATACCTACTTGTAAACCTTTCATTTCTTGCTTATTTCAGGGAACCCCATATCCTGAACAAGAGCTGAACGCAGTTGATACAGTAATGCAATTTGCAATTAGGAAACTGGGTTTTCGTGTTGAGAATATATTAGTTTTCGGATGGAGCATCGGTGGATTTACTTCTTCGTGGGCTGCTATGAATTATCCAGACATTAAAGGACTTGTAAGTAACTATTTGCTTTAATTGTTCCTATTAATTACACTGCGCTACTTTTAACATCAAAAAAATTAGTTGAATTTAATTGAGTAAAATCGGGAAAAAAATTCAAGTAGTTTTTCACTCTTATCCATTTTTTTGTTAAATATTTTCAATAAACATAACTCACAACAAGAAATTTGTGCTAGTTATATATTATTTGGGGTTAAACATTAAGAAATAGGGACTTTGAGAGTAGATATAAACAATAATAATTTTTTTCTGATTTTACTCAATTATAATCAACCAACTCTACTTCTCCTTCACCTGGGTATGTTAAGTTCTGTTCATATTACTAGATATTAGATGCATCATTCGATGATTTATTACCACTCGCGATAAACACAATGCCTTCATGGATGGAATCACTCGTAAGAGAAGCTATCAGAGAACACGTCAATTTGAACAACGGAGAGCATTTAATCAAATATCCCGGACCAGTTTTGATCATTCGACGCATGGAAGACGAAGTGATATGCTTAGAGTAAGTAACAATCTTGCTCCCAGTGTTACTGCCACTCTTAATATAATCAAAATCAATGTGTAGGCCTGGAGATGCAAGTACAAATCGTGGCAATCACTTGCTTCTCAAGCTCCTCGTCTATCGCTACCCCATCATCTTTGGCCAAGAGCAACAGAACGTTGTGAAGAATTACCTCGCTCTCTCTCAAGACCGGCAACAGACTGCATTCCTCCTCAAATTTGACTACGATGAGCAGATTAACAATTACGTCGAACAGCACATGGCCGATCTCCCCAAAGTGTTTCCGTCGAGGTTAGGCGAGGATATGAAGGACGACGATGTAAAGACCCGAGTCGCACTTTTCCTTGTACTGAAACACTTGAAGGATTACAAGGCCACGCATTGCAGTCCTCTATCGGCGGACATGTTTGAACTACCCTGGGAGCTGGACGATTTTGTTTTTACATAAACTGCTCTCGCATTTTTCAATTTACTTGTATTTTGTTTTTGTTGCGGGTTGGTGCTTAAATTGGGTTAGGAAAATGACTATATCATTCATAGTTCAAAAATTATATATTAAAATACAATTGCTATAAAAATATTGCTTGACGGAGCCATTTGTAAACCGTCCGCCATTATTTGATGACACGTACGTATGCTTAGTTGCCTAAGTTACTGTTATAACTAAGGTTATAACGTTGGTTAAAAAGTTATCAATGTAACAATTATGTAGAATTATTCCTACAATTTTGACCTTTTATTCATAAACTTTATCATGTTTGTTATGAAATACTCAGATGTTTGGCACTCTAGCAGGACCGCTGCTTCCCTGTCAGCACATTTAAGCAAATCATCAAGTAAACAATCAGTTATTAATTTTTTGTTGTACATTAACTGTTCCAGAGGCAACTCACTGAGTTCCTGGACCAATTTCTGTATAAAATTGTCAATTTCACTCCTCTTGACAATTTTGGATACTAAGTTATAAGCTTTTGCTTCATCTGCGGTGATTTTATGTCCCAAAAGCAAAACTTCGCTAGCTTTACTTTTTCCTAAAATTCTAGGAATAAGGTAACTGGCGCCGCCCTCGATGCATAATCCTAGTTTGACAAATGGAGTAGCAAATGTTGCTGTGTCAGATGCATAAACAACATCTGAGAGCCCACATAGAGTAAAACCAATGCCAATAGCAGGGCCATTCACAACAGACGCAATTAGCTTCGGGTATTTTATCAAGGCATCCACCATCTTGCGGAATTTAGCGTTGAATTCAATCATGTAATTATCCACTTCCTTGTTTTCGTCCAGTCTAAATGAGAGATCGTTCCCACTAGTGAAATATTCATCTTTACCAGTGAAAATAGTTGCGTTGATGTTGCTATCTCGTGCATCTTGATTGAGAATATCAGCAATATCGTTGTAGGCATCTACGTTGATGGCGTTTTTCTTTCGGGTGTTGCAGAATGTAATTATGCGAACTTTATTTACGATTTTAGAATCTATACAGGAATTCATTTTATAGTACTTTGTATTCGGTGTTTTATTAATTACGTTTTAACTGTGTTGCTATAGAATGTTTAAACTAGTAATGAAGTAGTTTACATTATATACTCCTAATATACAATTACAAAGTCCAATTATGTGAATATAAAAACTGATAATAGCTTCGTTAAATGATAGTGCAAATCGTGCTATACTTGTTTTTATGATACATTGTATAGTTGGTTGCCTACGGTAAATTGAATTTTGGAAATTTTAATCAGTCATTAATAATTTTATAATATACCACACTATTTTATTTAAAATTCTTATATGATAAATTTCTTTATTTTCATTAAAAAATTACTCTTGTCTTTGAGAAAACTTTTTGTTCCCATATGCATATGTATATGCTGCAGTAAATTGTCACTTATCAACTTTTTGTTAAACATGAATTGCTCCAGAGGTAAATAACTATCTTCTCGGAGTATTCCTGAATATAATTATCAATTTCATTCTTAATCACAATTTATTTCTAATTATACAATTCATGCAATATAACAATAATAATATGACACTATAATATCAACAATTGTGTGACATCAAGTAATATGTATTTTTTAGTTATTAATTCTTTTTATAAACAATTTAGGTACTTCACATTTTTTGTCAAAACAAAAATATATATATTCCCTAAAATAACACACCGATACTGTATAATGGGTTGCCTACCGTAAATTCAATATAAATACATAAATATGACGTATAATTTATTTTAGCTCAAAATCTTACAAGTTTGATTTCCTATTCATAAATTTCTTCATATTATTTAAGAAATACTCAGATCCATGGCATTCGAGCAATACTTTTGCTTCTCTCGCAGCACATTTAAGCATATCATCAAGTAAACAGTCACTCATCAACTTTTTGTTATACATTAACTGCTCAAGAGGTAATTCACTGAATTGATGGACCAATTCTTGCATGAAATTATCAACGTCACTCTTCATAATAATTTTCGAAACAAAATTATAATCTTTTGCTTCATTGGCAGTGAGTTTATGTCCTAACAGCAAAACTTCTGACGCTTTACTCTTTCCTAGTATTCTGGGCATAAGGTAGCTGGCACATCCTTCAATGCATAGTCCGAGCTTAACAAATGGAGCAGAGAATGTTGCCGTTTCTGATGCATAAACAACATCTGAGAGTCCACACAGAGTAAAACCAACACCAATAGCAGGACCATTCACAACAGAGGCAATCAGTTTAGGATATTTTATGAGAGCATCAGCCATCTTGCGATACTTATAATTAAAATCCTTTACAAATTCCTGTACGTCATCCATTTGAACTGATATATCATTTCCACTAGAAAAATACCCATCTCTACCAGTGAAAATTGTTGCATTGATGTTCTTATTCTGTGCATCTTTATTTAGAATATCAGCTATATCGTTGAGGGCATCTGCATTGATTGCGTTTCTTTTTTGGCTGTTACAGAAAGTAATTAGACGAACTTTATTTATGATTTTAGAATGTAAACAGGAACTCATTTTGTATTACTTAAGTTTTAAGTGGAATGATAATTTGTTAATGTGGCAATGAAATATTGCGTACTAGTTAGTTTAACTAGGCAATTAATTGTTATCACATAGTTCAAGTCGTTCAAGTCATTCAAGTAGATATGTTTATTACAACCTCGTGTGGTGTGTACTTGGTTGCCTATATTACAACTTGGACTTTCTATTCTGGAACTTCAACACATTTGTTAAACAATATTCTGATCTTAAACATAACAAAAATTGCTTAGCTTCTCTCTCAGCACACTGCAGTAAGTCTTCCATCAAATTGTCAGTTATCAACTTCTTGTTATACACAACCTGTTCAAGAGGTAACGCACCTAGTTCCAAAATTAATTTCTGTATAAAATCATTAACTTCATTCTTCATGATAACTTTGGAGACAAAATTATAAGCTTTTGCGTCACGTGCAGTCAGTTTATGTCCTAAAAGCAGAACTTCGGTTGCTTTACTCTTTCCTAATATTCTAGGTACAAGATAACTTCCACATCCTTCAATGCATATTCCTAGTTTAACAAATGGAGCAGAGAATGTAGCATTGTCTGATGCATATACAATGTCTGAGAGTACGCATAACATAAATCCGAACCCAATTGCTGGTCCATTCACCATTGATATAATTAATTTGGGATATTTGATCAAAGAATCAATCATTTTGAAGAAAATGTTATAGAAATCTTGAATAATAATTTCCACGTCAAGTTTTCCATCCGCTTTTTGTGACAGGTCATTTCCACTACTGAAATAATCACTTTTTCCGGTGAAAATTTTTGCGATAATGTTGGAATCTTGTGCATCTTGATTTAGAATATTAGCAATGCCATTGTACGCAACTGGGTTAAGTGCGTTCTTTTTTAAAGTGTTGCAAAACTTAATTATTCGAACTTTATTTTCGACTGTCGACTCGAAACTTAAATTCATTGTTATTCTTATGTTTATGGCGTTTATATTTTTATTATGATGATAGCTATATAAACGGGTATTTAATCAAAGTTTATACAATTACAAAGTCCAACTATGCTTCATTAAATTATGATAAAATATTGATAGCGATGCAGGAGTAGTGAGTGGTAATAAAATTCAAATTTATGGGAGTTGAAAGCTAGAGACCAGACAGTATACTTTTAAATTGTGCTAGTAGTTGAAGAAAAACACACATTTTCTATTATTGCCTTTCCATTGCGTTCGAGCTAAAGTGTGGCGCTGTTGTGTCTATATTATTACTCATTTTACTCTCCTATCTCTAGTCTTCTTGGTTATAAACAGTGTGTAGTTGGTTGCCTATAATATTAATAAAATAAATTATCTTATAATATTTACAATATATACTTACCTAACACTTATTTATGATATTTATTATGAAACCATTAATTTACATTGTTATGCATGTTTGTGAATATATTATTAGATGTATTCTCACTTCTAATTAAATTCTAATTTTTACTTTAAAATATCTTCGATAGACGGCGTGTCGATAAACATGCAGTTTGACAGCGATGACAACTCCCGTCGCAGCCGATTGCCCATCATTTCCTCCCGTTCCCATCGTTCCCATCCGCGAATTTAGTTGTCGTAAAGTCTGAGAGAGACGAGCACTCGCCCAAAACAAAACCGCACACCCCGCACACGGAACGACCTAGCGCGGCGTTGTTGATGTTTGCATAGTTTATTTTCGTACGCGTGATTCACCCTACGCAACGTTCCATTCCGAAGTCGCAACCGGCGCAACACCAACCAGCTTCACCTACTGCGAGAAAAAACCAACATCGAAACAAAAGAACAGCACGAACAACAATTGGCAACATAACATACTCCACAAGCACGGCGGGCGCACACGAAACTCGTCTATCTACACGCAGGCTATACGCAGGCACGCAAGTGAAAAAGAAAGTGCGAACAGTCTCGCAATGATCTCATCACCGCCGCTATCGGAAAATCGCGAGATGTGAATTATCGTCCTAGTCTGCGGCAGCCGCGGCGACAATCGACAGATGACGACATAGTCTGCACGCTACTTCCTAGCCATTGTTGTCTTCCAGCTGACGAAGAGTTCTTCAGCGCAGCAGACATGAAGAAGCAATTTCTGCGAGTCAAACAGTTCGCTGATCAGACTTTTTTACGGTGAGTTTTATTTTATGTTCTAGAATGCTAAATAAGACTTGAAAAAAAACAGTACACATTCTATTAGTTATAGATTTAGTACAGTTTATCTTATCAATCATGTAATCTCAGCTGCAATGAGATTGTTAACCAGCAGTGGAGCTGGAAATATTTCGAATTTTTCAGATTACTCTACAATTAGCTCAATCTAAAGTAAATACATATTTCAAAGATTGTATATTTGGCATGTTTGAATGACTAAATGATAGTGCAAACAAAGATAATTACATATTGGCATGAGCATCTCTTGTTTACTTAAAATGGCAGCAGTGCATCAATCGGAGTCATTTATTCATTATTGATTACTTATCACTAAATATGTATTTATAATTACTAATATTTCATTTATATGGAAATATATTGAGAATGATCCGGGATTTGTAAAATTTACTCTTATAATTCAGTATCAAATAATATAGGCAACCAACATATCATCTTAGCAAATTTTTTCCTGTTTTCAATTCTAATTATTTAAAGACTCACGTACGATTTGCACAATAGACTGACCCAAAAAATCAACATATAATATAGGATAATCACATACGATTACGGTCAACCTTTCAGTAATTTTCGTCTTTATCAATTTTAATAGAATAATGAGCTTCTCATGCAAAGATATTTATCATACAGTGTGTTGTATAGGAACTTATTTGATTTGACTTTCAGAGCTGACAAAAGCGAAGCCCTTAATCAAGATGAGCTTCGAAAAGCTGATATTAAAGTGGAGTTTATCCAAAAGGCGCTTACAGAAGTCGGTAAAAAATTGCCCAATGCAGTGAGCGAACAAGAGAAACGAATGGTAAATTTTACCGCATTTATTGCATTAATGTACAATTTCACATATGTGATTTAATATTTGTAGAAAAAGTACGATGAATTTAGTATTAAACAAGCAATCGATTCATCAATGCACGAAAATGATTGTATTAAAGATGCTCTCTTGTATTTTGTACTTCGCGAGTCTTCCAATATGGAAGGACATCTAGCGAGCGAGAAGTTCGAGTACGAGAAGCAGCTGGAAGAGCATGTGAGCATTCCGATCAATCAGATTCTAGAGAAAGAGCTTCCAGCGATCAATAAGCAGAAGAAGTTGTTAAATAAGCATATTTTGGATAGGGATTCAGCAACAAGTCGATATCAGGTGAGTTTATTTTAGTATTCCTAAACTTTCCTAAACTTAGAAACGAAGATTCAGGGGTGTTTTCTATTTTTAGAGCGCGCGGAAAGTAGGAACTACAAAGGAAAGTAACTTGAAGGAAGAGGCGGATGAAGCGGACATGAAACTAGATCAAAGTCGGGATGTGCTGGCCACGGAAATGTTTTCACTTCTACGCAGAGAGAATGAGATTTGTACGTTTTTTCTTCAGTTGTTGAAAATGCAGCGGTCTTATCATGAAAGTGCCTGCAAGCTTTTACAGGAGATTATTCCAAAGCTGGAGCAAACTGTTGGTATGCATTCTTACTTTGTTATTTTTAGTATTAAATATTTCAATAAAAATATCTAACTTTATAATCCACTTTGTCCGTTTTGGGCTAAGATGTGAGTTGGCTTTAGGGAAGATGAAACTTTTATAAAGATATGTTTTACAATGTGTTTTTGTAGGTGAAAACAAAATAAAACCAATCTTCGGATGCTGCCTCGAAAACCACTTAAAAACGAACAACAGACGCATCGCCTTTCCTCTCGAAGTGTGCGTACTTGCCTTGATGGAACTAGGAATGTCGGAAGAAGGTCTTTTCCGACTAACCGGAAGCGGATCGCGTGTGAAACGCCTAAAATTCTCCATAGATTCCGGATGTTTCACCCTACCATTGATCCCTGAATACAAAGACGTCCATGTACTGGCGAGTACACTGAAGATGTACCTTCGCGAACTACCGGAACCGCTGCTGACCTACAAACTGTACAATGAGTGGTTGCAATGTGTAGAATACCCGGAAGAGCACCGTGTGGCTGCTGTTCAGGCAGTACTTGCCAAAATGCCTCAGTCGAATCGTGATAACCTCGCCTTTCTTATGCAATTCCTCTCTAAGCTCTCCAAACAGCCGGAAAACAGGATGACACCAACTAATATAGCTATTGTAATGGGGCCTAACCTTCTCTGGTCACAGGAAAGAGAAGAGATTAACATGCATTTGTGTTCAATGTTGAATATGATCGTTGAATTATTCCTAGCGCATTTGGATGTCCTCTTCCCAGTGGACATGATGAAGTACACCGAGATTAAAGCATCGGAATTGATTGATCCTGATGATTTCACCCGACCTGATGTGAGTTGTCTACGAACGGGTTCGCTATTAGAGAGTGATCACGTTGACACTGCTAGTCCAAAGCCGTCGAGTAGGAAGAAGACACGCCATGCACCAGCGCCTCCCACGGGTAATTTACACCATCCTAGAAGTGAAGTAGAGATGGAAAGTCGTCTAATACCTGAGAATTATTATCATTCAGTGGTTGGAACAGCGTCGCTTAATCGCCCGCACAAAATACGAACGGAAACCACGAAACTTCTACAGAAAGAGAGTGGTAATGGTAATGGGAGCGGGGGTAATGGAGGGGATTCCAGAAGGTCTAGTTTTAGTTCTATACTGGAACCGGATTCAAGCCTAGTCAATTTAGATACAGATAAACCTCCGGAAATGACTCAAAGTCAAGTAACTATGCAAATGTCGCACGTGGAACGAATGGAACATCATGTAGAGAATGTAAGTAATATACAACCAATGATGAAACCTATTGCTGCGCCTCGCACTTCTATATTAACCGATGCAAGTGATAAACACTTGCAGCGGAATGATTCAATGTCGAAAAGTTTAAACTCCATCGAGTTGGATGCAGATGTACTGCTTCGGAATAAGTCCGCTGATGAAATCGAGGCAACCCGTCGAGCAAAACCAGCCATTCCCACACGCCCAGCTTCTTTACGCGGGGCTCCCATCCGAGAATCAGAAGCAATTAATGTGAAATCATTCAACATGCCACATAAACTACAACCTAGTTTGGTTAATATTCAACAGAAGCTTCCGCAACCGCTGAATTTACATCCAGTCGGTCATGATGTACAAATCACAGAAAAAGAGAAGTTTCTAGGACATGTGCCTGCACCCGCATCTGCACCTACCACACAAGTAAAGATTTTAGAGAATAAGGGAGATATTAATTCAAATAATAGTGTTGTACGGCCAAGTGTTTATTCCAAACCCCCGTTGATGAAGTCGAATGAGAAGCTGGCGGAGGGGTTTGATCAGCATCAGGTCTTTGATAGAAATGAGAGAATTAATGGCAATCCGAACAAACCTAGTCATGTACGCACACGCTCGGACGGCAACATTGTTGATGTTCCTGCTGGACACGCCTTGCAGACGCCGCCATCGCCGCGCAACTTGAACAAACCATCGCAGCCGCCGCCACCTCCGCCTACAGGGGGTAAAGTCACGTCTAAGACGGAGATTGAAACGGCGAATCTTTAATATTCATTATTGGAAGATACTCTGCACGAATTGTAATTGGTTTTAATCAAATTTTTAGGGTACATGTATTGTTGGTTGCATATTCGTGGAAAGTATACAACAATTCGTGCATAGTGTAATAATTGGTGCTTTCAGCGAGAAATTTCCCCACGTTACTATCACAATATTCTTAAATCGGATTTTGGCAATGTAATATCAACACTCGTCATATGCACACCATAAACATATTGCATTTTGCATTTTTATATAAATAATATATAATTTATTCTACTACTCTAGCAAAACAATCGATATCAGTGATCAAAATAGTTCAAAGTCACGTATCACATTGAATAAAAAGCTATTTTCAATATACCGCCTGTGTCACCCGCTTAAATGCCTGTAGAGTTTAAATAATCAGACAAAACTTCATATTTGTAATGTTTTTTTGGTAATATTCATTGTTTTGAACTGCGCACAAGATCGAGTATTGACTGAATATAGTGTACGGTTTGTTGCAAAGTTAAATTTAACTAGAGATTTGTTGCAATATTTTGAGTGGATCAAATTTACCTCTATGACTATGTAGATTTATAATGCGATTGTTTGTAAATATGTACACGTCTACTTGCGGCCCAGTTCTGTTCACGCCGATTTTATATTTGATTCTTTGCTAATGTAACTATTTTTTAAATTAGTTTATATTCTACCAATTGTTATTATAGTAATGTGATCACATATCATTGCTATTTACCATTTCATTTGAAGTAAAATAAAACTGAAACGTTTATTACTGAATTTCAATAATCCATATTTACGTAGTAGTATTTGGAATTACAATGTTTCAGAGTGATGATTAAATTTGTAAGTACGGCTCTGTTCTAATAAGAATAAAGGTTGGTTTCAGCAGTTTATATATCCGCATTGGATGATAATACACGTATATATATGAAGCTAATTAATTCGTCTTCATAATTATGATAATTTAAAGTTTGTGTTGCAAC
>JAODVP010093692.1:0-11630 GCA_025400035.1 Tetradonia laticeps
ACCTCGCGTCAGATTAAAAGTACAATTCCGATCACAACAACTCAAAATTCAATTTCCAACTCAACGACGGAACACTCAATCACTAATCCGATTAATGCAATTTCAACAAATAATATATAAGGAACTGGCTTTGATAATCCTGAACAGCAGTCGTTTATACCTAAAAACAAAACATAACACTTTTGAATCTTTGAAGATGTCAACTAAACGTCAATGAAGGCGATTGATGATGAAAATATTGGTATATTTTTCCTTAATGTCCCAGTAAAACTGGGAAGACACTTTAAAATTCATTAATATAATAATTCAACGTTGAAATTATTGGTTTTATGATAATTTCAACGTTCAAATCAAAGGACTGAAGAAAAGATATGTAAGATCCTCATCTGGGCTGAATGCAAAATTTCCAAAGAAATTCAAGGCGTTTTGGAAGTGGCTTTATTATATTGTCTGGTGATTTTCGCCAAAACTTATCTGAGACTATTGGCTACACAGTGAGACAAACTGGGGTCAATTAATCTGCACAGAATGAAAAATATAATTCAGAGAGTCTCAAAACCTCAGCTCGTTTTTGAGCAATAAATTAATGAAAATAACGAGTAATTATATGGAATTGCATAGGCAAACAGAAGTCACCAAATTCTTTGTTTACTACTTATCTAGATACTCACACGAGATATGAATACAGCGGATTGATTTACGTAAATCCTTTCATGCAAGAAACCAAAGACGCTCCGTCTTATCATAAAAATGCAATTTATGGCTTTCTCAATTGACTACAGTAAAATTCAATGCAAAACATTCATATTTTTCTTTACTTTATTCTGCAAAAAACAGCAAAGGTTTTCTGCGCAGATCAATGACCCCAAGTAGTCTCACTGAGCTATTGCTAATGCTTAGATACCTGTTACATTTCATATGGTTTGATTTTATGATCTATAATAATAATATTTCCACCTTAAAACGGCCTTTATTAGAATTTGGGAAACAATATTCCATTCAAAATTCAAGTCAAAATTCCTTCCGTCCAACTTTCAAAACTGATTTTAAGTTCTGGTCCATATTTTACCATATTTGTATGGTCTTACCCTGCATTAAGGCATATAAGCTTGTCTCGGAAACTTGTAAACCTCTATACTTCAGCATGACCTTTTATTTGTCGTTAGAATCGGTGCGACAGTAGAAATTACTGCGGTAAAATGGAATTCCCAATCAATTGTCTACTTTCACCAAACTCATACTTTTATATCACTGCATTACTTGTTTTCATATCAATTGATGGACTTGTGTGCAATTTGATGCTAAATACAAGAATCACTAAATTAGGATCGAAGTATGTTATTTCGTATGTAATCGCCAATAATATTAGCTATAATTAGCTTCAACGCAGAATTATATAAGGAATGTTAATTTTTCCTCCTTTTTATATATTTTTCAAGACATACTTTTAATGGGTAGGACGAGGAGAAACATGAATACTGTATTTAATGCTAAATGAAAAGCCTTCAAAAACAGGCTCATAAATATTGAATTTGTATTTTGATATAAGCAATAAAGTGAAAAAGCATGACAAACAAAAATTTCAATTTACCAGATAAGGGCTTTGATGTAGCATTAAATTTATTCAATGAGTGTTTTAAATTTCATATTGCAGATTATATTATCGTTTGTAATTCAGACTATACAGATATAAAGATGGTGAAATAGCGATGAAAATTGTATTTTGTGTTTATTACTGAAAGGTAGTGCAATTTTTAGGATTTTTTTATATTCAAATATTATTTTAAGTTCAAATGATTAATGAAAAGATATCGTAAAACTGGGAATCGAACCGCAGACGACTGCATTTGAACCTAAAATAATATTGGATTATGAAATTTCATAATTATAATGTTAAAATCAGTTCCAAAACTACTTTCAATCTTAATATTAAAATTAAACTTGGTAAATTAATAAAAGGAGTGTGCGCTAACCAAGGATATAGCGCAAAGTTTCGATTAGTTCTAAAACGCTATGATCATTATATCAATCACCTCTTATTCCAAGTGTTACAAACTGCGGACTTACTATAGTACTGCGGCAGTAACATGTTTTTATTTTATAATAAATTTTAGAAGGTATGAGACCTTGAGATCGGCCACGGACACTGCCTATTGGCGAATGAAACATTACCACATATTAAATTGTATTTATTCAATACATATAAATAAACGTTTTTTTTTCAGCTGATCTCGAAGATGGATGAGACGGTTTTATTTTTATTAGTTCCATTATTTAACTTAAACGGTGTTGTGTTTTGGGTATAAATCGAGAAAAGGACAAATAGAGCGAAAATTATTATAGAGCACAATACACAAGTTATAAAATGCTATCATTAATTTTGTTCTGCAATTCCAGACTGAATAATTAATTGAAATATTTTTGTTTCAGTGTATGCTAATGCTTTATACCAGCTGCAAGGAAATCATACATTAATATTTATGGAAAACTAAACGGATTGAACAAGTAAGTTAACCAACACAGCACTACCTGTATTCGTTACTGTTTATGAATATAATTATGTTATTATCTGTATATACCTACTAATAAACTTATAGTTAAGGCCAATTTTATTTTTACCATACCCTAAAATCGATTTGCAACAATGAAATTCTTTTGGGGATTAATTTAATGGTTAGGCTGTATACTCCGCCTAATTTAATGTTACCATCTCGCTGTATCATCTATAAGATAATGATCAATAAATCGCGCGTTTTTGCACGAATTCTTAAGTGACAAGTTCAAACTGCCCTTGTTCTTTCATTTCCTATTGATGCAACAATCATGTCGTATTTCGTTTTTACCGCCACGGCGTTGCTCATACGAGAGTGACGCATTGCAGATTTCGTGTTTCCCGCTCCTGCTTGTAATCGCTAAACTAACGAAAACCTCAAATAACATTCCATCTCAATTTTTGTATCAAAGTGGGAGGAAGAAACAGTTTGCACCTCAATTTTTATAACTCAATGAAATCAATTAAAGCAATTAAAAAAAACATCTCGTTTGAAATCAAAGTCTAGCAACAGTTCCCGGATTTTAATTTTCCGCTGACTTCCTCCGCTTTGCCGTCAGGATAATCGTTGCCGATACCATCTTTTTGAATATAACGATTGACGTGGAAATTCTCAACCGGAAATGAAAGAACAAGGGCAGTTTGAACTTGTCACTTAAGAATTCGTGCAAAAACGCGCGATTGATTGATTTTTATCTTATAAAAGATACGCCACCTCGCTTTTTATTTAACAATTCTGGAAAAACACTTTCATTTTGAGCTTTTTATATAAACGCATTTGTTTAAGCTGTTCATGTTTTAATAACAGCAAAAACACATGTTTATTACAATTTTTCATTGAGAAACAACAATATAATTATTATAAGCATACGTACATACGGTATGTTCCAACTTTGTACGATAACGCGACGGATTTGAAAGTTTTACTTTATGTTGGTATTATATACAGGTATGCCCTGCGCATCCACAATTACCCGTGATATGAAAACATGTACATACTTTAAAATCACTTTTATTAAATCTTTTGAATAATAAGGAAATTTTGGAATTTTAAAACATACATGAACTTATATAATAAAGCTAATAGCGAATGAAATTCTTAAACAACGAGTTCTTTCTATTGTGTTCTGTAGTGGAGACGTACAAGTATTTCATTCCATCATAAAATTTGTCAAGGGATTTCTAGTAACACAGTGACGCTATCTTCACCTGACCTATTGACGCCATTTCTAGCAATATGCAATATTTGTAGTGTTAGAAAAAATCATGGTCCGCAAATTCCCACCACAACGATGAGGTTTTGCGCTAGCAAAAAGCTATGCCCTGTGGACAACGTGCTCGCCTCCTCCAGTCCTAGCGAAAACACGTAACGAAAAAATGGTTGCATCGCCTTTCAATTATAGTGCCAGAACTAGAATACAGAATGGAGCGATTCACGGCTGTGGCTTACACATTGTACGAGATATCGCAAACATATACCACGCGTGGAATGAACTCTTTCCACGCATATGAAGTTTCTGGATTTGTTGCGAAATAAATGATAATACGGTGGAATGAAGTTAAGTTTTCTTTTTAATTTCAATTTTATTGCATTATTGCATATTAATCGTTATTAAGATACGATTATTATGAAAATAATCAATTGTGATTTAATAAAGTGGATATCTAAGTAAGATAAGCTACAGCAAAAAGGACACTATTGAGCTAGTTACGAAAATATCTATTTGGCAGTTTTAGATTGAAATTACTTCCATTTCATTCCAGTTAGTCTTGTATGTATGAAAGAGTTATTCATTTGAATTAATTTAATTAGGCTGGACGTATAATGTGTCACTGGTTTGAAACTAATTCCCTTCCATACCTTTTTTCTTCGCATTCACTTATTTCATTTTTGACGACCAAAAATACAAACCTTGTCCATACTCATGGACATTTTCGAAACTAAAGCAATCCATGAAAAAATCCAAAATTATGGCTCAGATACGTCGACTATCCCTTTGTTATTTGATAAAGCGGCAAAATTGATTTATATCTATTTTTGAAACATTAAGCCCCTTAGGAAGAATGTGTACTAAGCTCCAGATCAGTCAGGATTTAAGAGCGCCTTAAATATATGTTCCATTGCCACGCAACGTTTCAGCTTGGATATTCCTTACCTAATGGTGAAGTTACATTAGGGGATTAAGTTGCGCGAGTTTGTTGCCTGACAATCCAAACGTGTTCGTTTGTTTGTTTGCAAGTAGTCCGCGGTTATAATTCCACGACGAGATTGTGCACGTGGCCATGTGTTTACATTACAACACCAAACACTTTTCGCGCAATTTCTCGCCTAATGTAAAAACATCATCAGCGTAGACTAGACTTAAGCCTAAAATTATCTAAGACGCGGCTGTGCAACGATTTTTTCAACTGAGCTGGGCTTAAAGTCGATCTTGAGCTTAAGCTCTGTTGGTCCAACTGGGCATTCAATCCGCAGCGTCTCCTTAGTTAAAGGAAAGCTGGATGGGGATATTGGCCATTCAGCTTTCGTAAAGCAATACACACAAACCGACATCATCACGCCACTTCCCATCATCATCCTCGACAGATAAATTCAATCATAAAAACTTTAGCTCATCGTTTCCACACTCTTCCCGACCCCCAACATTTAGATGCTGAAATTAATCACATAAAAGTTGCTTTACAACAAAATGGTTTTTCAAAATGTCAAATAAACAAAAATCTTCTTCTGGGGTGAGTTCTATACAATTTCAATTTGCAAATTATTCGAATACTTCAGTCTACCATAGGCTTTTTGTGTATACCTAATTAAATTTAATCATGCCCAAATAAAATAGAAATGTGTAACAACGCTACACTTGATCCCTCAATACGGGAAGGATAATATGAAGTAATTCCTATTATATAGTCCCATGTCTTCGAGGCATTTATCATAAATAACATTTTAACATAGTGGTGAATATCCTTCGAATTCATTTCTGTCAAAAATCATAACGAGCAGAGAGAGTATTTCAGTATATATGAACTAAAAAAAAATTATTATATTGGTAACCGGTGCGGCAACTCTCTAAATTGTTCTACATTGCTCCTCCAGTAGAACCATGAGCTTAAATTTTTTGGCAATTCAAATAGTGTCATTAAAAACACGTTAGTTGCCTTAATACATTCCAAAATGAATATATGCACACTGAAGTATGTATGTACGTGCAGTGAATAACATTATATGAAGTTGAACTTCCATACTCATACTTTAAGGCAGGTGCCGGGAAGTTTTGAACAGTCGGGACATTGAGACTATAAACGGGCCGAGTTATTATTGAATAATAATATTTCCATCTTAAAGCGGTCTATAATGGGATTAGTGAAAGTGTATTCCATTCAAAATTTCACTCCATCTTAGTCAAAATTGCTTTCCACTAACTTTAAGAATGGTTTTCATATCATGGTCAGTATATCTGTATGGTCTTACGATGCTTCAACACATATGTGCTTTCGGTATTATCGTTTATTTGTCGTTACTGTCGATACGCCAACACAAATTACTGCTGTAAGAATCCCAATATGCTATTTGGGTTGTAATCACAGTGATATTTCCTATAATTACCTATATTTCCTATAATAATTATCAATGTTTCTTTTTGTTTACATATTTTTCAACATATAATTTTTAATGAGTAGGACGAGGAGAAACATAAATATTCTAGTAAGTGCTAAATGAAAAACTTTCAAAAACAGACTCATGCATATTGAGTTTATATTCTGACACAGCCGTTAAAGTGGAAAAGTGGAAAAGCTTAAGAAGTAAAAAATGTCAAGTTACCATATAATGACATCCGCACAGCATTAAATTTATTCAACGAGTGTTTTAAATGTCATACTGCAAATTATACAGATTGGGACAACTTCATTTTCCCTTTTCAAACCTTACAAAAACGCATTGTATGAGTGAGAAAAGTTATATTTCCTTTTTTATGTAGTAAAGTTTTGATTTAGATAGTTTTCAAGAGTACGTGACGTCCTACTGCCTCCGTATATGGCATGTACCGATTTCTAGTGTTTTACTTGCAAATTCTTGCAGGATCGTGTCTGTGACTGTTTTCATAAGCCCGGGATTTCAAGAAACTTGGCGCACTTGCAATTTGTCTAAATATACCGTTTCATTTCCGTCCAATACGGGGACAATGAAGCTCACCGAATATCCCACTGGATAAGAAGAATTCAAGGAGAAACGAACGTTCCGCACTATTTCAATACATGATAATGAATGAACTGTGTCAGGAAAAAAGTATAAAGTTTCCCCTATTGAATGAGATCATTAACGCTTAGCCAAACCCTCAACCAAAATAATGGCGTGCATTTAAAATAGAAAAATTAAGTTGCCCTACCCTGTATTATCGTTTGTAATTAAAACTATGCAGATACAAATATTGGGAAGTATAGATGCTTTATAGCTCTTCTTTTTCTTATGTAAGAAGATTTCTCGGATTTAACGTTTTCTATTTTCACATGGAAATGCCATGGCTGTTTTTCACTACACAAAATTTTGTTGTAAAATTGCAAAAAAAACTGCCAACATTTGTACCGTGCATAAACGAATTTAATCGATAATAAAGGGTGGTGGGGTGCTTTCAATTGCCAGAAAGCCATCTCACCAGCTTTGAGCAGCGCACACATTGTTGAATAGAAGTTGTGCGCGGCGGAGCACTGGACAAGGCCGGTAATTGCCCGCAATATATTTGCTGTTTATATCTCACGGCATGCTCTTATCTCCGTTTCCAAATACTTTTCAACTTGCAAATTTAAAACGTACATAGAATAAATGCAACGATGTTTTCATAATTCCACTCTTGCGGACTTAAAGAATTTCAAAATTTTTTATCATCTTTTAACATCACTAGAATTTCAAAGACCTTCATTAATGTGAGAGCAATTAACAGTGGCAATCATGAGGGCCCCCAATGTCCAGTAGCTTTTACTTTGATTTACTATAGTTCTACTATTTCTGGAGTACTGTGTTCACGATCTGATTCTATAGAATTTCGAATTACATGCCTGGTTGGCTTAACAATGACCAGCAGCTTCGCAATGTTAATGAAGTTGGATTAAATTCAAATTATTTACACGTATGAATAACGACAGTAAATATAGTAATGATATACACTTCATCCCAATTTACAATGTACGGAATAACGCAAGTTTCTTCCTTTATGACAATATATACAGCTAATTGTAAATTAAAAGTTAGAAAATTCACATAACTATCTATAATGTGGCGAATAGGGGAATTGTTTTTTGTTATCACTTATTCAATTATGTTGTGGAAGAGAAATCCCATAGTGTTTATTTGGTAGCTGTGTCAGCTCTTTCAGTTACACTTCCAATTCCCTAGTACCTACTATCGTGGCCTTGCGATGGTGTAACGAGAGACAAAATATTACTCTCTTGATATACTTTATAATCAGTTATAGACTTGCAACAAACAAACGAATATGGAGTATGAAACAGAAAAGGAAATAAACCTGCATCCTGATTGTTGATGATTTGCAACATCTGAAATATGGAGTTCCTTCGTAATGATCCAACCGGAAACCCACAATGCTTGCCTCCATCTGCATACTATAAGTATTAAATAAAGGAAGATATTAATATTTAACTTGGAAAATTACCAGGAATAGGGTGAGGTAACCAACGATATATCATCCTGAACAAGGGTCTATTATAATTATTTTGTAGGTGCTACTAGGAGAATTATATTTAATATTCAAAATAAGTTAGGTGCTCTCGAAAAGCGATGAGACAGAAATTTTATATTTTTTTGCCAAAGGTGATATTGAAATTGCTCATCATCGATAACATGGTGCGGAAAATGAAAGAAAAACGAGAACGAGAAAAACGAGAGTCAGAGAGCCATAAGTTCTAGTTCAATAAAATATGGTGATTCCAATGGTCAAAACCATTTTTTTAAAGGTGATCCAGTTTTGAGCAATTATTTTTTAAATTTACATTGGTTGGTATATACCTCAATAAAGATCGCGACAAATAAGTTTTAAATTTAATAGTTGGCCCATATTATCCCATGTTAAATGTTACGACCTCGCTGCATCATCCGATCGATGCAAAAATCTCCTGCTTCTTATCGCTAAGCTAGGAAAAACCTCAAATATCACCCAATTCTCAAATCCAACTTTTGTATCTAACAATAAGTGTGAACCAAACACCTCATTTAAAGTCAGAGTCTAGCTACAGTTTGGTATTCTGTGATTTAAATTTCCCGCTGGCTTGAGCTGATTTTAATTGCTGGATATACCAACTTGTTGAGTATAAGATGCGGTGGAATGTCGCACCTGTAAATGAATGAAAAATGTCTTGCACTTTTCTTTACTACTTGCCTTTTCGCCACCTGTTGTTTGCATAGACACAGAAGTAATTATTTCACTTTCCAAACTTTCAGTATTTATTCAAACAAAAGAGGTCACTTTGTCTACGCCACCTTATGTTTTACGTACACTCTTCATATCATAGTAGTAACTCACGCATAAAATACTCTATATATATGCTATAATATGCTATAATGCAATTTTTTGCAATTTCTTGAATACGACAGAATTTGGCGGTCTAATTGTGTCTCCTAAACCTTCCCAGTAACATCCTGAATATATTCGCAATTTACACTATTGCTCTATATCTTACAGTTGATGCGCCAACCTTGCAAAAAGCATTTCCCAAATATTTTTATATAAAGATTAAAAAATCTGAAAACAACGTTTGTATGAGTGTGGTCAATTTCGATGCATATATGACTTGTACTAAAAAAGTGGTGCTTATATACAGTACCTGCTGTGATAACACGACGTGTGCATCTTATAGTCAGTATCTGCTCATTAAGTGTTGACCAGTGCACCACGTTTCTGATACGAGTGATGTATACATCAAAGTTGAAAACATTATTTTCACCTCTTTAGACACACTCAAAATCGTTTATTAGATTTTTTAATGTAATATAATTTTTTGATTTAGTGTATCTTTCAGGGTAATTACTACCATTACCATTTTCCTGTTCTTCTTGTTTTTCATGTCCATTCCTTTTGAATTTAGGCTTTATACAAAGAGCGTGATATACAGGCTGTTTTGATGCTTGGCGCAAAGCCTCCAGGAGAAGGTAGAAGAGACTATTTGCGCCAAAATCATTTTAGTTCATGTCTCACGGAGTTTTTATTATCGAGCTTTTATCGGTTTTGCTGACAAATCCCGAAATAGTTTAATTGGTTGTCAATAATGGGCAGTTGGGATGATGAATCAAGTATTTCTAATTTTTTCTATTCGTATAATGTGTAAATACAATAAAAAAACACGTATAAAACATCTGTTTGATTAGATTATTTTTTTGAATGATAATTGAAGGTAATGTAAATTTAAAAAATTGAACGTAAAGGAATCTTTGACGGCTTCTAAAAAAATGCATAATAAAATTTAATAATGGAGTGTGCAAAATAAAATTAAAATTCACAACGAATCAGAATATTAGCACATATTGAAGCAATCGGTTGGGATTCGTACATAAATCACTAATAATGTCGCCATGAGGAAACCTTTTCCATGTGAATAAGCAAACCTATAAGCGAGCGGCAAGCAGCGCCTCCTGCGGTGTCTACGATCCTTTTTTTGTAAATGAAATGGAATTCTCACCTTTTGCTCCAGGAAGTGAGGAACGAACATATATTTTTCAATTTCTGACATAAATAGTCAGGAAGAAAATAGGTTCAAACCCAGCAATATGGGCGCTACTAAGAACCAATACTATGTTAAGTTGGTATTTATTCCTTTCTAATTTGGTATGCTATTCACACTCCCGAGTGATAAAAGTGTGCCATCCCAAGATTTTTTTTATTTCTATGCCAACAAAATGTTGTCTTTTAATTTTTTACCTTTCTACGTGAATCGTCATAAAAAAAAGTAGACAATCCTCAATTTTTGCCCTTCTACGACCAACCTCTAATTTTTAAGACCTTTTTTAACATTTAAACTTTGTTTGAAATTTTGTGAATAACAGCGATAACATTGTTATAGTATATAGACCCTTATGGCAACCTAAGCAATCGTAAAACCAGATTTACTCAGATACAAATGGTAATTCATCTATAAAATGAACTAAATGTATTCATCTACAATGAACTAAATGTAAATACTAATTTTAAAAGATCTGTATCAAAAATTTGCTATTACAGGTAATTTGGGCGTAAATAATTGCTGCAGATAATTCCTCCGGAGTGCGGTTAGGACAAAAAGAAATAAAGTAAGGGAGGAGGAGGATATTGCAGGAGAGAGATAGCAAAGCATGGCGGGACCTGCTAGTATAATATAAAATATTATAATATATTACTGATAGATGTCAAAGTATTTTTATAAGAATTTATAAGTCGTAACGTTAATGAATATCCATACAGGCAAGAAATTCGGATTTTTTATTGTTTGTTTGCGTAACGCTCATTTTAAGATAGATGCAATTATCCTGATGGCATTAGCAGGAATGGAGGTGATGATTATAGCTCCCTGTCAAACTTTGGCATTTGGATATTAAATATAGGTTAGGATGAACAAGCTAAAAATATTCTTCTTTGTTATATTATTAATTTATATTTTATCGCTATACATATAACGTAAACTATTGAACAAACACATACGAAATTAACGGCTGTGTACAGAAGTGTTTTCGAATTCATTTGAAGGCTGAAATGAGGTTTTCACACTTCCGCGATTTTGCAATATTTGAACAGATGGCTTTTTACTTTACTACATTTAGTTGAACCTATTGTCCACGTTATAATGCGAAAAAAAACCCAGTTTTATTAAAACATTTCATTCAACAAGCAACACATAGGTATTATATGCACTACATACGCCAGGCGTCCACTCTTGATAATATATGGTAATGCGATGGATTTGAAAGTTTGGCTTTATATTGGTATATTACATAAGCAACTTAGGAAAATTGGAATTATATTTTTATTTTTGGCCGCCGCGCCCAAGTCCAATCATACTCTATGATATCCTATGTTCTCGAAATAACTTGGAATATTTT